>JAHWFP010014813.1:30239-41107 GCA_023313725.1 Lithobius niger | reverse complement strand
AAAAAAAAAAAACACGGGTTTCAATATTTTCCGCACAAGGAACGTAGGTTAACATTTAAAAAAAAAAATTAATTCTCGCATGATTTTATTAAGGCATTCTTCCTTTTGAATGTGTTGGCAATGTCGGCACTTCCCTGAGCATGGCTTCCATATCGCCACACTTTAGTGTGGTGATATATCCCATATCACCACAGTTTAGTGTGGTGATATCCCATATCGCTACACTTTAGTGTGGTGATGTGGGATATATCGCGGCTCGTTTTTAGCATCGAGAAAGTTAGGGACGGTACGATAAATATCGTTGTATGTGTAATATCGTGGTGTTGTTGTTATTGTAACACAAAATGGCATAAATTAACATTATTATTATTACTTACAGTAATCCCCTCCCCCACCCGTTTTTGTGGCCCTTAACTAAAGTTCTCGTCATTCTGAATATTATACTTTGCCCCACCCAACAAAATCCTTTTTTCTTAACCAGTAAATACAATCCTGGTTTAAAATCTTGCTTTTTTTTTCATGTAGCTGTGCATATGACTTGGTTTTCATACTTAGGATGTTTAACGCACTTTCAGCTGAAGCCAAGGCATCAGCGATTTCAATACTATCTTAAAGTTGATGGTGATGCAATATATAACCGTAAGTTAGCGCTTACTCACTGTTGAAATGAAACGATGTACCAATTGCCATGGCCGGAGGAAGAAAAAGGAAGCTTAGGCTCTCTGTGATCCAATTCAAACCTTAATTCAATTGAAATGTGGTGATGGGGTCAGATGGAGTTGAACTTGAGGACGGATATGAGGCGAGCATGTTTGGAAAAGTGTTATTGCTAAGTCTGGAGTTCAGAATGACGCTCAACGCAGGAACATGGAACCGCACGTTAAGATGTATCTGTTCACTTATACGAGTCGAAGGATTCCTGAATCATTCAGATACAACATGTAACCGTCATTAATAATAGTCATAACACATTGCATAGGCGAAAGGTCTGACTATGGTACGTCAACCATAATATTTATCACATTATGAGTGTGTTGGCATGTCCTCGTTCCATAATCTCCCTCCCGATATTTACGATAGTGGCCTTATAGCCATTAAAGGCGCCAGTTCACCATTTCGATAGCGTTGCCGATATTCTAAACACAGCATCCACGTTCCAGATTCTCCGTCATCCAATAGGCTGATGTGGGCCACGTGATCTCGTTTTAGTTATGAAAATCGCGGCGCTGCTGCGAAGAGTGTTGTTTCATTTTTGTTGTTTACTGCTATTTTCTTTATATTGCTCGAAAATTCTACGGTGCTGCATCTAGGAGTTGAAAAGGTGTAAAGGCGCCTTTAAGAGCTGACGATATTCAACATCCCCTTCCTTCTACACCTTTCCTTTCACCACATGTGATCATGAATAGCGCTTAAGGTCTGTTAATAGACGTCAATAACCAAAGTATTGACGTGCCTGCCTGGCCAGCGGCCATCCTATAGTCCTATGCAAGACTGCGACTGGGCGGCTGGTACTAAAATCCCGATGGACGGGGCTTCGAGGATTTTCAGTAAGTAATCAAGTTGTCGGTTTCGTAATCAATCCGTTGATGCCTAAAGGTTGCATGGGCTGTAGATAAGGGGAAATAAAAACTGACTGGCTCAAATACATGCTTAAAATAATTAAAGAGATGCTTCTTCGTCTAGGTAGGAACGACTGAAAATGCTCTCATTCAGCCAAAACTGCAACGCATGGAATGTTCAAAATGAAATCGCCTAAAATGCAATAGCCCATCATGCCATCAATACGGAACGTGATCCAAATTGGTGTAATAGCTCGGTGGTTTTACCAAGAAAAGCATAAAATCAGACGTGTAAAATTAGTCGTACACAATAAGATACGTATCTATTTCGCTTACGCTTGGGTATAGGCGAGGAGAACGCACATGGGGATGCATATAGGGTCATTATGACAACCAATCCAAACGCAGTAAAAAAATAAAACAAGCTATAAGTAGAGCATGTTCATTCTTTGCACGGTAGCAAAGAAAAGGGTGAGTGGTGGGCAATCTGAAGGATAGTGGAAATTAGATAGTAAAAAGAGAAATATTACGACATGTATAGTTAATGAAAAACTATGGGCTATCAAAGTCTGGGCCTCAATATGTAGAAATTTCAGTGCCACAACCAATGGGGCAGTTTGACAACATAGCTTCCTACTAGACTTGTGTATGTTACGCTTGGCACAGCCATCTCGTGTCATGAATCTGACTCAATTTAACCAATCATGGAAAACTGCAAAAGAGTTGGGTAAAAGCTATTAGAGATGTAAATTTTACGCATGGTGACCTGAGTTGGGACTCGGTCTCGGTGAGATTCCAAGTAAAGACAGAAAGCCAAAGGCTCAACAAGTTAAATAAACACAGACGAAAACCTATTTACGTTGCCTCTTGGACTTATATGTCAGACTTCCTGAGCGGGGAATCGAATCCACGACCTTCGAAACCAAAGGACGAGATCCTACCGCTGAGCCAGGCCAAAAGGTAACGTCCATAGGCAGCATTTAACACGTGCAAATATACATATAAACAAACACTTTCCAATCGCCACTGGAGGGACGCTTATTTGCCGTGCCATCCTCCAAGTGAAACGAATGGAACACTTAAACGTGAAATAATGAGTAAAATGCACGTGTTAAATGCTGCCTATGGACGTTTCCTGTTGACCGTGTCAGTCTGGCTCAGCGGTAGGATCTCGGCCTTTGGTTTCGAAGGTCGTGGGTTCCATTCCCCGCTCAGGCCGCCTGATATGTAAGTCCAAAAGGCAACGAGATTCCGAGTTTGGTGAATAGAATTATAAATATTTATGAAATGATGCTGTGTACGGGTTTAAATTATTTTGTTTTCTTGTAATTCTCTGAAGAAGGACGGGAGAGTCCAAAATTGAGGACAGACGGTTAAAAGTATATGTGCATAATGCAAATAAAACTACGTTAACTACTAGTTAATTGCCGCGGCTTTTGAATCGTATATGTATATCAGCAGGAGAACTCGACATATTCATTATAATTTTTGTATTTTTACAACACTCTTTATAATTTTTTACACTAGTATCTCATAATTTTTCTTTGGCGATCTATTGGCATAAATAATTTAATTATTACCGCATTAGTCTTTTAGTTTTTCGATCCCATGGTAATTATTAGCAAACGATTAAAAATTAGTATATGAACACATACAGCGCCATCTCTCGGCGGTTTTCAGCAGTGCTTGGTTGATGCAGCGCGTTTAGCAGGAAACAGTCACCGACAGCAGCGTCGCCTAGAACTCTCGTTGGAGACAAATAATTTTATGAACTGATTGATTGGTACTCTAATAAAACGTAGCATTACGTTATAAATTTGAATAAACACAATTAAGGCATGGCGGTGACGTCACGCCAATACATCCCAATGCTAAAAGTGTAGCCGTTATATACGGTTAATCTGAAAACTCACACACGTGACCGTGGGTTAATTTTGATAACCCACACTTTTTCGATAACCCACACTTTTTTTTGATAATCTAACACTTTTTCCGCGCTCCACACAACCACTGCTCTACCACGTGACATACTTTGCAAAACTACCGTACACAAAACAAATTCAACCAACATAAATAAGCACATTTGCAACCTGCGACATTTATCGTACTAACACGAAAAAAAAAAAAACCTCGCGTAGGCTACTATGCTAGGACCCCACCCATGCAGGAATGGTCCAATCCTCCAACCTTTCACTCCGACAGTACTAAAACTAGGTTAACCGACACTTGTAAACACACCTAAATACACCTAAAAACATACGATACTCAAGCGAACAGCACATTTATAACCTGGCGACATTTTACGCACTAACACGAAAAAAAAAACCTCGCGTACGATGCTAGCCCCCTTCCCACCCCCACCCACGAATGAATAGTCCAAGCCGAAACCCCCGACAACCTTTCGTTCCGACGGTACGAAAACTAGCCTACTGACACCTTCTAAACACACTTAAAAACCTACGAGACTCAAGCGAATAGCGCATTTTATATGCTATATCTTATTTAAACTAATAAAGTAGAAAAAATACAGTTTTACCTTAAACACAAATGTCGGCGACTGGGACTGGATATAGGGACGTCCTCGCGTACGTGAGACTTTCGCAGACAGGAAGTTTAAACCGGAAGTTTGAGTTCAGAATTTACGTCATAATTCACAAATAAAATTTTCAAATAAATTTTTTTTTAATCTCAAATAACTAGACATGTTGGCTCGACGTCACACCTTAGCATTAAAACACATATCCGTGAATTAGACCGGGTTATCCCGAAATAATTGCTCGTCTGCGAGAAACAGAACAATCCAAAGATCGAGGGGTTGCAAAATCGCACGAGCGCGCCAGCGCGAGTTAGATTTTGCTGCTTGATCTTTGGACTGTTCCGTTTCTCGCAGACGAGCAATTATTTCGGGATAACCCGGTCTACTTTACGGATATCTATTACATAATGCGTTTAATCCTTTTGTTATTATTTATTTTGAATTGGGATATACACTGTAAAAACAAAAGGTGACAATGAGTGGCCTAGTGGCACTTCAGCGTGCCTGTTGGGTGACAATATGGTGACAAAGGGTGCCACTGGGGTGAAATCATCAAATGGGTTGACTTAGGTGTCACTCGGCACCTTGTGGGTGTGAAGTGGCACCTTAAAGCTACCAGTGAAGGTGAGTTCGGAGTGCCATTGAGTGAACATCGAGTATCAAAGGTGAAAAATACGTTTTGTTGTTCAATATTTCACCCTTTATGGTGACAATTGTCACTGTCACTAAAATGCACTTTTTTCTCTAAGCGAACATGGGGATGCCTAAAGGAACCAGATGCGTGCGCAATGGCAACTAGTTTCACCTTTGGTGTGAAGTGCCAGTTTTCACCCTGTCTTTCTGCACCTTTTTTGCCCCTTTGGTGACCCACTTAAAATGACAAATGGCACCTATTTTTTCACCATTCCGGGGTGAAACTTGAAATTAGCTGTGGTACCAGTTGGCCACATCGCTAAATGGTTCCTTTCTTCATGGTATTGTCACCTTGCAAGGTGCCAGTGTTAACTCTCGTGATTGCACATAAATTGTCACCATTTGCGTTGACAGATGGCACCTTAGCTGGCTCCCTAATTAAGGTACCAGTTCACACCAGTGATGGTACCAATTGGCCACAACTTGATTTGGTGCCTAATCTTCCGGATTTAGTCACCTTGGAAGGTGCCATTGTTTACCGTCACAAACTCATATAATTTGTCACCATTTTGGTAGAAAAAAGGCACCTCAACTGGCTCCACTATTGAGGGTTCGATTGAGACCAGAGGTGGTACCAATTGACCCCCACGTGTTTTATGCCTAATTTTCTTAGCTTTTTCACCTTGATAGGTGCCAGTGTTCACCGTCACTCATTTCCATAAATTGTCACCCTTTTGGTAGACAAATGACACCTCAACTGGCTCCATTATTGAGGTGCTGGTTGAGAGCAGTGGTGGTACCAATTGACCTCCACGTATTTTGGTGTCGAATTTTCTTAGCTATTTCACTTCGCTTAGCGCTGGTGCACACGTGCGATCGACGCATTTGCGTTCGCCGTTGCGGTACAGCAATTGCGGTTTGGTTTACGTGCCATCTGTCGGGTACTGCACACGTACCTGCGTCGACGTTGCGTTACCGCCCGCCGCTCGTGCGGCCGTTTTGCACCGCAATTCCCCCAGTCAACGCAGCGGTACCGCAGCGTTAAAAGAAAACGCAATTGCGTCTCTGAGTACCTTGGGTGACTTGAGCGGTGCACACGTCCGCCGTTTACTGCAAAAGCGTTACCGAAAATGGCGTCCAACTTCGAAGAAATAGACATGGAATTGTTTATTGGGGGAGTAAAGAACTATCTTGAAATATGAAATGTTGCTGCAGAAATGATTGAAGACTCATTGGAAAGTAATTAAAGAACTCATCCGATTTTTTAGTTAATCTGCAAAGGATGTATAACATTTTCCCCTGGTACGTCTTAAATTAGTACATCAATGTACCAAAATTCGTCGCATTGGTTTCAACATATATTTTTTGTTCACCAGGTAGGCGAAAAAGGCAATATCGTCTCATTGGTTTCAAACTATAATTTTTTGTACATGAGGTTAGGGAACCGAACGCGCACATACGTCACCAAAGCGGCACCGCAGCGTCAACGCGCGTTAATAAAACGCACGAGTACATTGATTGGATGCGTCACCACAGCGTCGCTGCAGCGTCCAAAAAAACGCACGTGTGCACCGGCGCTAAGGTAACCTTGGTCGAGCAGCAATTAGTTAATGAATGATGAATGCACACGTAACTAAATTTAGGCAGTATTTTTTGGTGATTTTACACCAGATTTGTCTTGCTAATTTTTTCCCATCGACTTTTTTTTCAACGGCTTTTTTTTTCCTTTGGCCATATTTCCGAGTTTTTTTTCCGTCGGCATTTTTTCCATCAGCTTTTTTTTTCGAGGGTTTTTCTTCCGCAGCTTTTTTTTCCATCGGCTTTTTTTCCGTGAACCCCCTAGCACTATGGCCAGTCCGGGCCTGGAATGGTCTATGAATTTTGGATGGCACAATTGCAAGTGAAGAGAGGGAGAGGAATGAGAAGGGGGAAAGAGATTGAAATCAAAACATCTTTTTTTTGTGTGGTCATAATAATTATATATGTCTTGCCTTCCTAGTCTACTAAATTAAAATTTACTTTGGTGTTTAATTAAAAGCGGATTTTTTTCGGGGGGGGGGGGGGGGGCCGAGGGGCCAAAACACGGGGAAAAATTGTTTTTGATCGAGTATTAGAATATCTTTTTGGGAATATGCGATCATGATTTTTACCTTTTCGTCCGACCCGACCTCTAGCTGGAATAGACAGTGAGTGCGATTTGAAGACCGTCTGTCGCAGATTCAAAGAACAAAAATTACCGTCAATTCCGTGAATTCGTTCACAAAATTGGGAACTGCAGTTCCTTACCATGTTCTATAAGCCACAAACATTTTCATTAGGTTGAATCCTCGCTATACATGCGATATTTAATATTCTGTGATACTGAATAATGCAATATAACTTCGTGACAAATAGAAAATATCATCACACGTTACTTGGTTTGTCAACAGCATGGTCGAGGGGAACGATAGTATGTCGGATTTCCAAGAATTAGTTCGTGTAATACGCACCGCGTGCCGGTGATCGTCTGCTTGTTTGTCCATGGCTACTAAACTAACTGGCCCGACCTACAATGAATTAGAGGGGGTACACAAAATGGACGCCACGACTGTCCCATTCCTTGAGGTCTGTTCGGGAATTGGCAAATCGCATCGGTGAAGTTTTGTACGGTGAGGAGCGACATCTGTTGACATCTAGTGGCGGTTATCAAAATGTAATTTTAATTTTGCGTAGATTTGCGTGACAAATTTTTATTATGTATTAAAATATTTTTAAATAGTTTTTAAGCTATCACTCAGTCACATTTAAGCTATTTCGCTGCGCTTGGAAAAAAAAAAAAGCGACACGTTCGTGTATCCAGAAAGTGTTGCAAGGGAAGGAACATTGCGTTTGTGTACGGACGGTGTCGCCCTCGGTTGACAGAAAAATGCAATCATCGCTTAAGTGGCGTTTTCGGCGGCCATACTTCCCAATCTAGTGGCGTATGCTATTTATCATTCAAGATCCGGCCAGTACTGTAGATAGCCCTGGTTTGTCCGAATGGGTTCATATGGTCGCCGCGTGCGGCGCTGCTGTTATGCGTCACATGTGAGGTTACTGCGGCAGCATGACGATGCGTGCAAGCAGGATGTCCCCTAACCCAATCATTCGTCCAAGGTATAGGGAAGGGACGAGAGAAACGCTGTTGATGAAGCCAAATCCGACTCGTAGCAACTTGACGTTGCCGTAGTAACATGATTTCAGGCCTAATTTTCAATTTTTTGGCCTAATTTATTTAAATGCAATTTTAATTTCGTAAGTAACAGCTATGCCTATAGGAGAATTTGGTTCGACGGCTAGCCTATTCATTCATGCAACAATGCGACTAGACTGTTTTAAACGAAGCTAAACCCCATTTGTTTTTATTGCGTGTTATCTTACAGGATTTCAATTCGACGATCAAACGTTATTATTTAATTTAGTTACCTCGAAGAATTCTATTAGCTATACGGAAGTAACGAAGTTTTAATTTAACTAACTAACTTCTCACACTGAATCTAACGTTGTAAACCGTGGTCGTCTTATATCTGGTACCGTTGCGAAGTTGAAAAAAGCGACGGACGGACGGAATGAGTCGTTGTAATAGTCTTCTCAGCCGGTACGGCTGTACAGAAGACTAAAAGCGTACCGTCCAAAAAAAAAAAACGGCCACCAAGAGTTGCTCTTAAAAAAATAAAAACACCCCGTCGCCATCCCTGCTATTTCCTTTATTCCTGCAATCGACAAGACCATATACTTTAAAATATCCATTGCTTCTTTCACTCTCTCTCTCTCTGCCAATGCACTGAAAATGAGGCCAACAAACAACTGACGCGTGGAGAAGGTGAAAAAAAAAACACTTTGAATTTCATCGATTGAATAATAGTGGTGTGGAGCAACCGGCGTGCTACTTGGGATTCTTATCTTTACAGATAAGAATTGCGATAATTCTACGCAAACGTTTTCCCCTTCTACGATTATTTAGTACTTCACGCAACGGACAACAAAACACCTGGAAGGAAAAGAGCGTGCGCAGAAGATGCAGGATGATTTTGCAGACTCAGAAACACACCGATCATGGTAATTTTGTAGTTGGTTCATATCCCTCGCTTAGGGCGTACCTTTGTCCATTTTAAGGCAGTCGGAACTCGTGTTTTTTGTCTTCAGATTGATGAAAAAGCGAGTTAGCGTTTGCGCTGGAGGGTGAGGGGTGACTAAACACGCGCTCGAGACTCGCTATCAGAACCTGGCCCAATTATTTGTGGGATTTGTTAAGAACAGTGTTGTACCTACCAAGAGTGCACTTGATGAATGCGTGAAGTTATGTACTCAAAGGCGAAACCAAACTAGCTGCTCGCTCGCGGTTGCATCACGACGCGGGATGGCGCAAGAAAGACGTCAAAATTGATCGACAAACTCAGCACCAACCATATGATTGCAGCTTTTTTGACCTTGTAGGCACGCAGTAACGCATTGCTTAGCACAACATCTTTCTTCTGTTTGGTTGGGGCTTGATTCTCTGTAAACCGGCGCATACCGACGCAGTTTTTCACGTGGTTTTCTCTTTTAGCAACGCGTGGTGCGAAACGAAGCAAAGTAAAGGAGTTGCTCATCACGTGATGGTGTCTATCTTCACGATAACTTTTAAACCTAGTGTTCGATTAATTTCAAATTAACCACATGAATTTGAGTCAGTAATCTTGAGCAAGGTGTTTCAAATATCAATTGACATTACTCATACTGTATAAAAAGAACACGACAATAGTTGCAATGCTGCTTCACGAAAATTAAGCAAAAATTAACGTAGAACTACAAGATTTCGTCGAATCCCGTATCGCCGAATTCCGTTTCGCCAAATTTTAATCAGTGTCTTAGTTTTCGGCAAAACAGGGGATCCAGAGGCGCCCTTTTGTTTCCAGCCCTGGACTTGACAACATTTCGCACAATTTTTTAAAAGCAAAATTTAAAATTTTTAAAAATAGTCGCCACTTCTTCTTGTGCTTTCAACATACATAGGTCACTCTCCTCTGCCTCTTTTGAAATGTTTAAATTCTTCTTTTTAAAAATTGTTCCCATTGTTGTATTGATTAGGCAGTTTGCCTGCATTCGGCTGTTTGTTATGCAATTTTAAGTGTATTATGTTTTTATTTATTTGATAAAAATGAGCTCGAGTCATCTCGAAACGTCGGGTTGTTTTGACATCGTGCACTTTCGGCTTCTCTTTTCAACATACTTCGTTCCAGTGTTTACATTTTCCTAATTAAAAGACGAAACACATGGAGACAACATTGTTGTTCTTAGCTGTTCATAATGTTGGCACATTGTGTTTCTTCGTTTAACGACTTATTATTTTTTGTGTGTGTGTGTCATTTCTCTGTTCATCATGTTTTCATCTGCGTTTTTATTTTAGTTGCTTGTTTATTTATATTGTACGCATGCGGTTTTATCGGATGTGTATCAGCAACTGTGTTTTTTTCTGATGTTTTTCCGGATAAATAAATGGGCGTATCACCCATTTGTTCTTCCTCACCCCCCCCCCCCCCCCACACACACACAAACACTTCAGAACCGTGCACAAAGCAGCTACCTCAACAACAATTCCCTTTCACCGAACAAATGCGGAAACTACATTGTTTAATGATACCAAGCACAAAGTTTTATTCATTGACAACTACACCAATATACATTTTTTACGACAATGAAAGGAGGCTTTTTTTGTTTCATTGCTAGCCACTGTTCCAGATTTCTTCAAGGCATTCCATGGTTAGAATGTAGCCTGTTTGCACGTGCCACGGCGTGTACCTTCCACCATTCTCACCGTGTTCCTTCAATTCGTAAATGGTACTTTTATTTATTTATTTTAATATTTTTTTATGTATTTACCCGCATAATTTCACGATGTTATAGCTACTAAGCAGCTACATTTTCGTCATTATAATTGCCAAGTAGTCACAATTTCGTCATTACAGATACCAATGAGTTATATTTTCGCCACTACAGTTGCCAAGCAGTTATATTTTCGTCACTACAGTTACCAATTAGTTATATTTTCGCCATTGTAGTTACAAAAGCAGTTGCATTTTCGTCATTCAGTTGCCAAGCAGTTATATTTTCGTCATTACAGTTACCAAGCAGTTGTGGTT
>JAHWFP010014813.1:3372-30229 GCA_023313725.1 Lithobius niger | reverse complement strand
GGTAATTTCCAATGGCTCTCAGAAAGTTAGACTGGCAGTGCCCAATTATTTCCAAACTCGCAAAACTTGAGGCAATTTTCGTGGCGTTCTAAATGCTTTATGATAATTCCAGTAGCGACATTAACATTATGTCTGCCTCGCAATGATACTTAAAGCAAGGACTATTTATTTGTGCGGAGCTTACTCCTTGTCGCGTGTTTGTTATTACTTTCATTCTAATAGTGGAAGACGCCATAGTTCTCGAGACTGGTCCGAAGCAGAGCTTAGCTTAACTGGCTGAAAATAGCTGACGTGATCACAAACTGGAAAAGAAGAGACTATGGAAAAATCCCAGGCAGACCTCCCGATCAAAATAGTCTTTCAACAACTGGGATTTATCTGAGCTATTCTGATCCTGTCGGCACTTTCCATGAAAGGGGGTTTTCCGGTTTGTAATCAATGTGCGTACCCTTTGACAAGATGCCTTTCTACTTCTAATATGGCGAGCATGATTTAGAATTGAACCGGTTTAGCTATATAAGCATTAATTTGCTTGCTAAAGATATTAATAAAAATATATACCAATTTGTTTTATCTTGTATACGCGATAAAAGATATACATTATTTTTTTAATATTAACAACTTCAGCAGGCAAACTAATGCTTGCGTAGCCAAATCGATTTAATTCTAAAGCTTGCTAACCACATTAGACACAGAGAGGCGTCTAGCTAGAGGGGTATAAGAGGGGCATGGAGGGCTATAGAGAGGAGTAGAGGGCTGTACTGTAGCTTTTTGACGCGCACCCAGCGTTAGCCATGGCGCCAGAGGGAGAGAGGGTCAATTTTGCTAGGTAAATCCTATCGGAAATCCTAGGTTCTTTTACATGCCACAATCGACATGAGCCCGAGACATCACAGGGCCCTAATTTGCCCGAAGATGCCAGGGGAGGCTGAGGTAGAGGGCTATTGTAGGACTTAAAGAAACTGAGATTCCTAACATACAACTGACAGTTTAGTCGTGATTTTAAGAGAATTTAATTGCTTGAAACGCCAAATGCGCTAACAGGTATTGGCAAAGTTTGCGACGTTTCTTTACGCACAGTACAGTTTTCAAGCAAGAATTTCATCAAAAGCTACGTCACTGAAAAAAAAAATCAAGAAATCGCAAAGATATAAAACAAACTAAAAGACACACCATTTCACCAACTGAATGAAAGTACAGGTGTACAGGAAAGCCAATGAGATCAAATGAGTAAAGCCTAGGCCATGCCTTAGGGCCCCAACGCACACGGCAACCAAGCCGCGCGGCCAGGTCGCTGCGGCCAACGAGAATGCTTACGGTATATGGAGCAACGCGCGCTTGGCGCAGCGGCCACACAGTCGTGGCGGCTACTGGGATACCGGGCGGCGTGCAGGCGACCGCACGGTGACCATTCTTGATCCGTGTTCTTTTTTCGCCACGTGATCGAGAATTATCAATGAAAAACAGACGTGGCCGCGTGGCACGTCACCGTGTTTTTTGGCCGCGATGACCACTGGCCGCGCAACCTGGCCACTCAGTGCGCGGGAGCCCTTGTATGGTCGATTGCCGATGGCTTCTCTGTTTCGATTTCTGGATTCCTTGCTATACCTTCAATGACATTTACGGGGTGAAATGGCTAGTCTCTAGGTATACGGATTTTTATATTTACCCTTTCTTAATTTGATTGTATGATTTTTTTTCGACAAAGATTTTGTTTAAATTCTGGTTTGTAAAGTATTTGGCCTGATAACGAAGTGATGCAAACTGGTGAATGCTTGGTATCACATTAGGCTTTTCAAAAGAAAAGTTCAATCGTGCTTTTTTACTGAAACGCTATGCGAAGCAGAGTTGAGGAACTCCGTCTAGTCTGTCTGTTTCCATGGTAACTATTGAACTGCTGGTCCGATTCATTAAAACGTTTCTACGCGCGTTCTATACTCTATATACGGATTTACGTTCGTAATTCAATAACACTACAGTAATGGATTTAGGAATTTGTGCTCTCAAATAAACTAAATATTAGTACGTCATAAACACAACAATGTTTATAATCATTACCGTATTCAGGCAAAACAATAAAAATTTAATGTACTACTAAAATAAATGACAACGGCATAAAACTACTCCTAAAAGCACCTGCCTTTCATCGTTTTGAAGACCATTGATAAAGAAATTCAACCCAATTACACATTTTTATGGCTTTTCATATATTATATAAAACGATAATTTTAGGGATAGATACAGTATAGAGACAGATATGTGGATGTAGATCCACCGATTTTAAGAACCAATTCCATGGAAACCACGGTTACCTAGTATCAAATTTCTACTAAAATCTAAATCTATTTTTTAATGAAAATTGCCGCCCTCTCTGAGAGACCGACATATGGGCAAATGAATCATCGTTACATTACCAAGTAATAAAACAAGATGAGGTAGGAAGAGAGCTCAACACAATGCTTCATCTAGCAATGAAATACATTCATAACACATCCGCCATTGAGCTGGAGGTTTGCCAAAGCTCGCGAGGCATGTGACCATGTTGTTAGTCGCAGACTGAACTGGAGCCCTTTATTTTTGCAGGATGGCGTGATATGTGAACAAACAGCGGTTTTGATTCGCAGTATGAGGGGAAGTGTATACCTCGTTTTGTATGGCCTGTATAACGTGTCCTTGGATACGGAGGTTGGCTAAAATATTAGCCATGTAAGGAATCAGGCTACGTCCAACAGCATCCACAGCTGTAATCAGTGTTGGTTCTACAGTTGAAAAGCCGTGATAGCGACAGCACAATCCGTTGACCTACCTACCTCATTTCCTCAATGTTCTTCACTGCAGTGACAGGTAGATTTATATATATTTTATTAGCTTGGTCCGAAGTATGAGTTTAAAGGGGGATTGCCACCAACTGACAGGCTGCAGCATCTATAGCCATTTACCACTGTCTAGTTCTCTGTATAGCCCTTATTCTTTCAACAGACGAAGGAACAC
This sequence comes from Lithobius niger, assembly GCA_023313725.1. Taxonomy (NCBI): domain Eukaryota; kingdom Metazoa; phylum Arthropoda; class Chilopoda; order Lithobiomorpha; family Lithobiidae; genus Lithobius; species Lithobius niger. The sequence continues at coordinate 27,238 of JAHWFP010014813.1, read as the reverse complement.
ACAAATACGTTTCTTTTTACGAAACAAACAAGCCACGTGCTTGCTTAATTATTGAGTGTAAAGTTGGTGAGTGTTCGTGCACCAGGAAGCAAGAGGTAAAGTTAAGCCTAACGTAACAAGGGGCGCTTTTTTATTTTTTTTAATAACGACCGTTTTGAAACGCAGATTTTGAACCGCTAGATAGGCGCCATCTAGTGACAGTGATATCGTTAACTTTGACCGCTCCCTCCCTGGTGCACGTGGGCGCACGAACTCTACAGTCAATAATTAAGGATACACGCGGCTTGTTTGTTGTGCAAAAAGAAATTTCTTTGCGTATAGAGCAGTGACATTTGCCGCCATATTGGCACCAGATTGGCGCCAGTATGGGTTTTGGAGGGCATAACTACAAGGTGCACTACATAAAAATGGAGGGGAAAAACAACGGAAGAGCGGATTTCATATAGACTTAAAATAACGTTGTTTTCTCCAACAACAAAAATTGCGCGTTTTAGGTCTAAGAAATCACTCTTCACAGTATCGGCTTCAGTATGACACCCTACTGTTGCTCTCTGCAGTGCCCCTTGCAGCTAACCCATTAAGGCTTCAGCATAGAGTTATATACAAATAATACTACGTCGTGTCACTGCTCTATTCCTTCGATTGTTGAAATTAAATGCTACGTAGAACTAAATAATGGTAGCCGGCGCTAAATGCTGCAGCGGTGAATAGGCACCTTTAAATTCGTATAGCAATATTCCTAAAATACCCTTAAACTATTTTATTTACGGGCAGGAATTTCAGTTAGCAATGATATAACAAGACTATAGCTGAAACTCCGTCAAAACTGACGGGTCGTAGCACGGCTTACCCACGTTTCACCCTAAGTCCTAAAAATAAGTCTGAAAAGGGCCTAACTGACGCCCAAGAAAGAAACCGAAAGTCCCCCTCCCCCTCCCCCGCGACTAAAAAAAACCATAGAAGATAAATTGCTTCTTATTAGCGTACCAACACGAAAAGAAATAGCATGCTTATTTAGAGCGAAAATATTGTTTTTATGCACAACATTGAAAATTGAAGATCGCTTCTATGAGCGAAAATTGTTTACTGAGTAGTAAAATTTTCGTGTGGACGAGATCTGTCGTTGTATGAAGCTGCATGTCTGCTGCTTATAAAGGCTTTAGCCATTTTGTGTTTAGGATGGGGGCTATGAGAAAAGGTAAAAAGTAACACTTAGAGGGACATTGAAATTACCGGTAACAGGTCAATTCGTCCCCGGACAATTCGTCCCAGACAATTCGTCCCCGGGACATTTGGTCCCCGAACAATACGTCCCAAAGTTCGTTCCCGGACAATTCGTCCCCCATTTTTAAAATAGTTCAGAGTGTGTGTTTTGAGTTTTTCGTAATAATTGTTATTAGTAAGTTCATGATTTTTGCCTCTTATGCTTTTATTTTTGTAAAGGTGAAAGGTACATTCCTCTCCGCTGTATTATTTTCTGTATGGCTCGGTTTTGCAAGGTTCGCAGTTTGATAATTGGCTCATTATCAACTTTTAAACTGCTGTTGTGATGCTTCTAATTGACATATTAGACTCCAATTACGTTCAATAGAAAGGTGGAAATATCATCTTTGCATCAATGGTTATTAAAAGTGTCTGTCACTGTTAGGGACCGAGCTACGCCCGTTTTACTAGGGCTTGTATCACAGTTCATCCGTTTAGACGCATCTAAATGTTGCAAAGGGATTCATTTTCCTATTTTTTCCCTCATGAGAAACAGTTTCCTATGAAAATGTTCCAAAAACTATTTCACGCGGGATGCTTGAATATACTGAGAAGGTATGTTCTTTTAATTATGGTTCACATGTAATTAGGTCTATATTCGGGTATGCAATTTGTTTTTTCTGTTTTTTTTTTCTAACGTTTTAAGCAACCCTCTAGTACTAGCATGAGTGGATATATTGTTTGGGTGAGTTTAGGTCAGTGGGACCAGGAGTTAATAAATGAATGCACATTCAGTCTTTCAGAATAAGACTTATTTTTCAAACCCCGTAATGATTTGGTGAAAGGCATCTACTTTCCGGCAATGCCAGGCGAGATGCAAAGAGGCCCAGGTGTGGGAAGGAGGGGGGGGGGGGGAGGCCCAAAACTCAAGAGTCAGGGGCCCAGAAAAGACAAAAATTCACTGTTGATTGATATATGGGTTGGGAGCCCGTTTCTTCCCAAAATTATATATTGGTCGAGGAGGGGGCCAAACATTTTTCCCTTGCACCCCTCCTTGGAAAAAGCTAGTTGCGGCACTGCTTTCCGGCACGAGCATGAACTGGCGTGAAGTCAGGAGGCGAAACACGCGATTTCACCCTAGTCGGCCTCGGCTTGAAGTAGCCGTCTGCTTCGCTTCTTTATGCTCGTGTAAAGCCCTCTCCAGACAGAAGAAAATTTCGTGCGAAGCGATGCGAAACTACGTGCCTACAAGGTCAAAATTGCTGCAATCGTATGGTTGGTGTTGCATTTAAGAGTAATACTGAAGACTTTTTTACACCATACTACGTTGCCGTGCAGTCGCGAGCAGCCAGTCTGGTCTGGGCTTAAAGCCCTAACGAGACTGGCTGCTCGCGGCTGCCCGGTGTCGCAGTATGGTGCAAAAAAGACTTCAATATTAGTGCTTAAACACAACATGAACCGTACGATTGCAGCAATTTTGACCTTGTAGACACGTAGTAACGCATCGCGTCGCACGAAATTGTCTTCTGTCTGGAGAGGCCTTAATGCACGTTGTCGCACGCATGCCCGACGGAATCGTAGCACGCGTGGTATTTTTTGGCACCTATTGGGGTAACACCTCTGCAACATATTTTAACGTGAGCTATTTTTAACGTGGGGTATCCCAGAAAAAAGGTAAGACCTGTCGTTCCATAACTGGCCGAATGGGGTCGCGATCCCCGATAGATGGAACATGCAGTAGTATTACCATCAGGCACGTAAACACACTCCCGACAGTGCAGGGGCAATATACTTTTTTTTTCTGGGGGCCCTTTTTCACTCTTTTTTGATCCTCTTATAAGATTCAGCAGCCTATCAGAAAAATGTAAAGGCGTTTTTTTTTGTTTTTTTGTGTGTTATTTATTGTTCGTAGCTTATAACGTTTGCTTGGTTAGGAAAATTGTGAAAAAAAAGTGGGGGACGAATTATCCGGGGACGAACTTGGGGACGAATTGTCCGGGGACGAAATGCCCAGGGACGAATTGTCCGCGACTCAAAATTACCAGTGGGGAGGGGAGAAAGGTGGAGGGAGAGGGGCCTAAAAATTATTTTTTACCCATGAAAAAATATTTTGCTGTCTACGCCCTGTTCTTAAGCAATTCGTCACGTAGGCGTTTTCATCAGACAAAGACATGTTACTCCGTTTTACGATTACTTGGCTTTCAGCAGAAAATTACCCTGTAAGGTTCAAACTCGCTCTTTGAAAATAGATTTTATTACTGTTATCATTTTATTATATCTCGAAAGGATTTTTTTTTAATATAAATAATAACGACAGAAAAAAAAAACAGTTATAAAACTAAACGTAAGAATAAATAACACCATGGAGTTAGATACTGTCAGTTATGACATACCCGTCATTAAAGACAAGTCAGTGACGAGTGGTCGTTGTAGCTGAGTGGTGGCAGCTCAGCCTCATTGCCCGATGAACTTGATTCGGGCGGTGACTGACCCTGGCACAGTCCCTGCCAGCATCATGTCGGCCAGGGAAGAGTGAGAGAATACCAGACTCCTTTATCCCAGCGATAATGGGATATATTATGGCGTATTCCGGACATTACTTGGCTACAATGATGTGAGACTTCCCGGACAAATTACCAGGATTTTTCCTCCTCCATTCTTCTTTCTCCTTCTAAACCGTCATGTAAAGTTCAAAATTGAACGGATTCGTCTATAGAATCATTAGTTTGCTTCAGATGACGTAGGGCTGTCATAAGAATAAAAAAAAGGGGATTGGTCGCTTTTTTTTTATACAATAATAATAAGTTTACTTTTATTTTCAAAAAACGATAAGTTCATTCGAACTCGTGATAAGCCAACTGCAACCAAATTACCATCAACGCTAATGGACGGAGCGGGATGGTAAGAGTTCACGGAACCAAGGGCTCGTAAATGCCTCTACGTGCACGAAATCATGGTCCATACCCAAAAAGGTTAAAATAATGATACCACAACAAAAATGTTGGCTGCCATCAACTTTTTTTTTTATCTCAAGCTGATTCGGGTTCACTCAACTTTAACTAAACTACAATAATCACGGTTTGGAAGAGAATCGGTGGTAGAGAGTTTTTTTCCACTGTTTTGATTTTTAGCTATGTGTGATATCACATATTTTGTTGTTTGTTTTCTACTGATTTGTTTGACACCGTTTTTCGTGGTTTTTTGTTTGCTTTTAATAGAATGTGAACACATTTAATTATTTTAAAAAATGGTTTTTATGTTGTTTACACCCATAAATAAACGGATGTTTGTTAACTTATTTTTTCACTGCAGCTTCATTTTTCTTCGTTGATTACATTGGAGTTAGGTTATTTTGATGTAACATGAACCTTTTTGATTAGATTATAGCTTAGTAGTCTTTCATTGTATTTTTTTTTTCAACAACTTAAAGGCAACTTGTTTTTGTAATTATGTGTGTTCGCCGTCGTGAATTTTTCGAACCTTGGTTCCAGTCCTTTGTTTTAATTCTTTGATTCAAGCCTTTGTTTCAAGCCTTTGTTTAGGAAAGTCGGTATTAAACAAACAGCGAAAAATCATGTACTAGAAATAACATAAGTCATGATGCTACTATGAAAGACGACTGGCACAAGCTGCTCAGCCAGGTGCACAATAACATTAATCGACGGCCGCCATTGTTTTTGTAACCATTTTGGATATCAACAAGGCACTCTGCTACCAAAAACGTACAATCGATTATCTGTCTTCGTTCTGCAGCGAACTCAAGATAGGCTGCGCACACTTTAGTAGAGTCATGTCTGGATACTTGTAGACACAACGTAGAGTAGTTTTACGATGGTTCAGTGTTGTAGGAATGAGCTTCGATCAGTTGGGAGCTCAAAGGGGCTCTGAAGTCGAGGGCTCCCCAACTCCCAGCCGTAATCGACAAGAATAATGGCTCAAATGTTAATATATGACCGGACGTTTTGTCATCCAACATTATTATCTCAGTGATCAGTGATTGGTTAAAGGCATGGAAATTTAAGCAAAACGAGAATAGAAGTATTTAACAGCTGAGTTACACTTTCGTCCCTTATGCATTTATTTGCTTGGTTTTTTTTTTACCACAATAATTACGAAATTATTATGTGAAAACAAGAAAGGAAAAAAAAAATTGACCAGTTCGTATTTTGTAAAATTTATCTTATACGAGGTAAACTGTTAGTACAGTTAACGTATAAGTTGCTTTTTTTTAGGCTACTATGTTTCGCATGATTTTGATCACAGCAGAAATCAGAAGAATAGGGGGTCCCAACATTTATTTTCCAAGGGCCCCAGCCCAAGCACCAGCGTTATGCCACATCAGTAGTTTCTGTGTACTTGAAACTACACACAAGAATTATTACAAGATTAAACCCCGATGTCGAGCAAAGACTTCAGAATGTGATACAAAATAATCCGTCAACCGTCATTTTACCACACATGGTCCTCCCCCCCCCCCCCCAAAAAAAAAAGTCACAGATGGCCCCTTCAACTTTCAGTGGCCGTCTTTCCTTTTTAGTTCAAGGTTTCTTTTCTTAACGCAATTTACAAAATTGCCTTTCGTTTATGTTATTACCATCGGAAGACTTGTTCTAATTGGCTTTAACTTTCCCTACTTAGAACCACTGAGGCATTTCGAAATGCTTAAAAAAAGTCGGCGACTCATACCGAACAATCTACTGGAAAGCAGCACGCCCGAGGAAAAAAAATTGTGACCCACTCCCCGACGAAATCGAGCCGTCGTCTCCTATGAGGGAACCGTGCGACGATCGTTAAACTTGGCGTCTTTCGGGCAACGACCCGGCGATCTGGAAGGGGTTCGTAAAAAAGGGAACACCAAAGCCAGTCAGATTATCCAAGTTATACGGACAGGGTTCATACCGACCTGGAAAGTCAGGGAAAATCAGGGATAGTCAAGGATATGAAATACGATCAGGGAAAGTCATGGAAAAACTGGAAAATTTGGGAAAATTCAGTGATAGTCAGGGATATTCAGTTATATTTTTTAGAATGAACCGTCCTGACCAAAATTTCCAGCCTTTCCTTTCATTGAAAATGTGACGCATTTTTAAATGTTTCAATTGGAAATCATTTGGTCATAAAATATCATCCACAGGTAGCCTGAGTAGTCATAAGAAATACTTTGGGTTGAGGGGGTGACTCAGATTATTTTGGACCTTAGGTATGGGGTCAAGATTTGTGACAGGTCTTACAGTCATGACAGTTGATTTTTTGTTGGTGTTATTTTAAATAATTGAGGCCCTACACTAATTTTTACAAACTTCATGAATTAAAATTCTAAAACTCTACAAATGAATATACCAGATTTACTTAAAAACAATGAAAACATAATGTTCAAATTTTTTTTTTTTTTAATGACACTCTCCAGCAATCACTGTCCTCATAACAGGAAGTACTTGGGCAGAATATGATATCAATCTATGAAACTATTATTAATTTACGGTACTGAAAACAACACCCTTCTCGTTTAAAAATAATAAAGTACCAATGGCCGCATTTGCCAACGGGTGAGACGCGAGCCGCTGCCGGCAGTATACTATAAAGATCAGTGGTAAACGTTTTATTTTTAACTATGCATCGCAAAAGAAAGAAATTGTACGAGGAAGACGAAATTTCATTTCTTAATTTTTACATGGCTACGGATTTTTTGTAAAATTTTCAGAAATTTTGCCCACAAATTCTACACACATATTTGTACCCTTCCGGCATCAATGCCTCATCGTAGTGTAAAAAAAAATTCCACAGCAATGGGGGGGGGGGGTACCATTTGATTGCTATTCCCAATTGGGAGGAAACTGTTGAAAAGGTTGGGAACCGCTGTACTAGGCATCCAAGAAAATATTCCATTATGCTTTAAAGTTTATTGAATACCGACTAGTATTCGACTATCTCTGATCGAGTTAAAAATCGAATTTTATTTTAGTTGCAGTAGATTCTTGATCTGTAGCCTTCTAGCACATTTACTCTTAACACTGAGTTTTGGGAAAAGGAGGCTTGGATCCTCTCGTCATCTATTGTACTTTGATAGGATTTGAGTTTTCTGTCGCTATGAAAAGTATTGAAAACAAATTATTAGCTCCGGGGGCGCGGCGGGACGCCCCCCTGCATGGAGCAAGGTGACCCTGATTGTTATCACGATTATCTCATAATATGCCCAATCGACATTAGGACGAAACATGCCGTGTGAAGCCTCGTGCACTGCTCATGTCGCTTGGATGCAAAAGATCATAGAATTTTCCGATTGGATTTACGTCTAAACTTAATGTCACTCCCAATGCTGCTGTGCCTTCAGCTGGAAGCACGTCGTCCTCCAAAGCCAACCCCCTCCGCCCCCCCACTCAAAAAATTATAAAAATACAGAAATCCCCCAAACTGAAAATAAACGCAAGATACAAATTATTGAACACCTGTTAAAATTGTTTCGTTGGCCGATTTATAGCGTTAACTAACAAACATGCGAAAGAAACAGTTTATTTGTTATATTAACTGCAACCCGCAGTTCATTCTTCTTTTAATGCATTTCCTTTGGTATATTATTTCCTTTAACCCATGACGCACATTTCACGGGAGATTGCGTACAAATGAGAAACGTGTTCCTTATAATTTATGTCCACGTCTTTTGGCACCCCCCTCCTAAATCCCCCATAAAAAAAAATTTCCCAAACCGAAAAGGAGCACAAGATGCACACCTGTAAAAATGATTTCGTTTGCCGATTAGTAGCGTCAACTAACGAACGAAAGAGACACCGTTTATTTGTTGCCTTTATTTGTTGCCTTTATTTGTTGTATTAATTGTAGCATCCTTCATTCTTCCTTTAATGCATTACCTTTGGTACATTTCCTTTAATGCATGACGCACATTTCACGAGAGATTGCGTAAAAATCAGAAACGTGACTGTCTTTGGGAGAAAAAAAAGGGAAAGATACATTTTCCTTTTAATTTATGTCCACGGCTTTTGGCACGCGCGTCTTGGTGAAAATAACTAGCGTTGCTCAAAATCATGCCCGCGTGCTTCGGCACAACCTAAAAGCGTTTAGCTAACGATTTAATGAAGAGCTGTAAGGAGTGCGTATTTGGTTAGCTCTGTTTACTTTCGATCGCGTTTGATCTCGTATTCCGTGAGGCAGGTTGTGGTGGGTGCTATGCAGGAAACGTCGCACGTGTCAGAGCCGGTATTCATAGAGCGGGTCAGGCTCTATATTTACGCACAAGGCCAGGAAACTTCAACAGAAATGCACGAACGCGTGGCTGCAGCGTGGGGTAAATGTTTTTAAATGTATACAAAGTAATGATTTCAGCTTATTTACCGAAGCGTGTTCAAACCGTTACTATGTAATAGTTATTCGTGGTTATCAAGCATGGTGTTGGCGCTCGGAACAGTTACTTAGTTGAAGAACGGGAACTGTGCTTTGCTTTGAAGTAGGTTGTAGGCTAAACCAAGCATGGCGTGCTTGCTAAATTTGCTGTGCGGATATGTCGTAATGTTCTGTAATATGTATGGTTGTGATGGCTTCGCTGGGGCTAACCGGTCTGACTAATTCGAAGTAAGCATCATCCAGTTTATCACAGGGCTAGAATTAGGGCCAATCCAGAAGAAACCTGCTAAAAAGGGCCGTCATAATCGCCTTTTAATTCGTCATGCTCGCTTCCCCTCCTTTTTTTTTATTTCGCGTTAAAAAAAAACTATTGCAAATAACTTAGCGAATATGTTCAATATTGTGAGTTAACTTTTTCGAAATTTATTTTTTTAAATTCATGTCTAAAAACTGTTGCTTTCCCCATTTCTATCGGCGAAGTACGACAGAAATTCTTTTCTTTTCTTATTCTCTTCTATGGATTAATCATGATTGTGTTCAACCACTTCTCTTTGTACTTTTTACATTATGTTTTTTTTTTTTATAGTTATGTACACGTTTTGAATGATTTTTCGCAAGTATCCCATTTTTTGAATGCTTGAATTATTTTCAGTATTTTTTTCTGTATTTTGTTTTGCATTTAAGTGTGCCTCTGACCCACACGCGTGCATCTGCTCTTGTGGTGTTTGAGTAGTACGTCACTTCCGTGACTTTCTTTGTATAGTATTACACTGAAATAAACTCAAGTTAAGGTAACTCAAGTTATTGATAAAAAAAAAAATCAGAACAATCGTTACGCAACTAAATAAAAAAAAAGAAGTTTCGCGTGATACGAAAAATTTCCTCTTTCATTAAAAAAAAAGCCTTTCTACTTTCCATTCAAGGATCTCGTGGTTTATTTGTATCAATGTTTTTTTTTTTTTTGTGTTTATTTCTAAGATTTCAGTTTTGCCGGAAGAAAATACGTCTGTGTTCGTTGTTTTGTTGACATTTGTGTGCAGTATTTGTTTGTAGCTGAATTGGGTTTAAACGCGTTTTCTGAATCCAGTCGAAATGAGTGAATGGAAGTCATCCTCGGCCAGGGAGGAAAACAAATTAATTACATGAGAAAAATAAGGAGAGAAAAAAAAAGCAAGAGAAAAAACTTCCGCTTTTGCTAAAGGAATGAACAATGTTTAGTGTTCCCTTGCGCGTTTGTTTGTTTACATTTTTGAGGAATCGCTTTGAGCAATTTCAAGTTGTATAGCAGGAATTATTTACTTAAAGGGAAGTTGGCATGCCGTCAATCTAGCCATAACGACCACCACTTCTTTTTTTTTTGTTGTTGTTTATTTGTACTACAACAGGTAACTAGGAACAGAAGCAACACTATTAATTTGTGAGTGAAAGGAGATACTCATTAAGGGGTTACCTGACAAGACCGGAGTCGCTGGTCATAACAAAGCAGTGTTTTAATTTCAGCAATTAACACAAAATTGTGTGCCTTGTTCACAAACAAACATGGCGGCACCCAGCCTGGTTTTACAGGGGTGGTCCCTTGATTTATGTAATTTTGCCCAATTTTTGTTTGTGAACAAGGCACACAATTTTATATAAGTGCTAAAAATTAAAATACTGCTTTGTGTAACCATGTGAGTCCGGTTTTGTTAGGAAACCCCTTCATGAGTGGCTAGAACAGGTTAACACCACCCGGCAGCCAAAGGTTAACGAGGTAATTACCAATTTAATTACTTAGATTTTCAGCAGCTTTCTCCTTTTTATTTTTTATTACGGGCACAGGCGAAGAAAAAATAGAAAACAATGAAAAATCGTGGCCATGTTATGAATTTTTTTTAATGTTTTCCATGTTTAAGGTAGTTTTCCATGATTAAGCTTATTTTCCATGTTTAAGCTTGTTTTCCTTTAGAAAGGTAGAAGAGAGATATACTAGAAAATTTGGTATACTCAGATCGTTTATTACCTTGGTATAATTATTAGCTGTTACTGTGATTCTTCTTACTGTAAAATATCATCCAGTCCAGTAAAATATCATGTCTGCGTCTTAACACTTTTTTTCTTCTTTTTTTTGCAGAGGACACGTTTACCGCTGATCGTATGGGTGCAGCAGAATTTCCTCTCAGGGGAATCCCGTATTTTAATACCGCATTATGTATCGCAGTATGGTCAAGTCTTTACCTGTCTCTCCAGTATTATTGGAAAAAAGGTAGCGATTGGAACAGCCGTGTTGTAGCCAGTATTCACGGGGCCATAGTCTCAGCCTTGTCCGTCTATTCGGCCTTGGTGCTCGGACCGAGTCCACTCTCAGAACCAGGTTAGTATGTTTGGTGGAAATGGCAAGTGTATAGATTTGGGAGAGGAGTGCAAAACTGGTTTGTGCGGTTTCACTGCGCTGTGAAAGAGGTAGTGAGGTTAAATGCCGCCCACGGCTCGGTTGTCTTTTTATACTTGAAATGTTTTAGCTTCCTATATTGTCCGCGGCCTATCTTGAGTTCGTCCCAGAACGACGTAGATAATCAATTGTACGTTTTTGGTAGCAGAGTGCCTTGTTGATATCCAAGATGGTTACAAAAACAATGGCGGCCGTCGATTAATGCCGCCCCCTCCAGGAAAACGTAGCCGCTCATGAAATACCTCTCAAGATGAACCGCGTACACAATACAAGGGGTAAAAAATGCAAGAATCGAGTAAGAGGCGTTATGCCACGACATTTGCTTTGTATAATTGCGAGAATGTATTATAGATGCTAGTCACAGTAAAATAGCGAAGGTGCCTGTATTATTGCCATAGTAACGACGCTATCTGGATAACGGTGGGCAATTGTGCAGCGCGTGAACGGAGTGGCGATTTAAGGCATAAGGTCGTGTCCTGTAAAGCTCCATTTTGTCCTGGAAAATCTCGTGACCTTTTTTATACTTTATTTTCTTTTTTTTTTTTCTGTTTATTTTCAGTTCTCTACCGCTTGTTCATTATTTTCCCTCGCAAGCTACCCCTCCCCCAACCCTGAAAAAAAATACAGCGCCGGAAAGGCCCCGAAAGACCCCTTTAGGTCGAAGTACCGGGAGAGACCCCACCCCCCACCCCATCACACTTGTTAAATTCGGCCCTGAATCCTTGATTAACTAACTGATCACCCTTTTTTATGCCCCTTTGCTGCCCATGCAGAAGGGTGCCTGTGCGATGCTATAAGTTGTTTTTTCGGGGCTTTCAACTGTTACACTTGTCCTATGCTGAGAGGCCATGTTGAACAGGAGAAGCCCAAAGTGCATGTAAAACCAACAAAACCCAACGTTTCGAGCTAGCTCCAGCTCATTATCAAGGGAAATACATGATACACTTAAAATTGCATAAAGTTGCAAACAGACAAATGCAGGCAAAACTGCCAAAGTCAAACTACAATTCGAACAAGTTAAAAATTTTTAAAAATTTAAAATTTAAAGAGGGGAGGAAGAGGAGAGCGACCTCTTTGTGAAGCACAAGAAGAAGTGGCGAAATTTGAGTGTAGTTCGGGTTTAAATCAGTTTTCCCTGGTGGTGAGGGTATCAAACAGTTATTTTTATAGTACCCTGGTGTCGGAATTTAGTAACAGAGTGCTCTTTGAGGAGTGCTAAGTATTCTTTGAATTTGTTGTCATTATGGAGCAGATGATTATGAACTTGTGGATCGTGCAAGGCGATGCAGAGAGTTTCGAGATTAAGCCTAGCGCGAGTATGTGGAATTTGGAAAAGAATCCTAGTGTTTGAAATATTAGGTTAGTGACCGTTTTTCTAAAATGCTGGACCAATGAGTTATTGTTGTCCAGAAGTTTGAAATTCGAATTGTGGATCTTAATCGTTCTATTAGCTTTTGTTCACTGTGTCCAATATAGGTGGCGCCACATGATTTATTTTCACAAGGAATTTGGTATATGGTGTTCTTTTTCAGGTGTGCATGAAGTTTGAAGTCTGGCTGCATTGTCTTTTGGAGAGACAATTTGAGGTTTGGTTTATTTTTGGTGACTAGTCGAATGCCCTGGGTCTGTAGTAGAGAGCGAAGGGGTTCAGTTACACCTTGAATGTATGGAGTGACAATAAAGTTAGCTGTTTTGGAATTTGGGGGAGGGAGGCGGGGGGGGGGAGAGATTTTCTTGTGAAGTAGCTAAGTCAGGCTAGAAAACCGAGTGATAAGATGGAGTGGATAGCCACAGTTGACGTATTTAAAAATGATGTACCGAAATTCACTCAAAACGTGTTGTGGTTGAGTGGTGTGTGTGCTCACTCTCTGTATTTCATTTTTAAGGATGCTGAGTTTATAAATTGGGTCCGTATAAATTTTTAAAATTTTTTAACTTGTTCGAATTGTAGTTTGACTTAGGCAGTTTTGCCTGCATTTATCTGTTTGCAACTTTATGCAATTTTAAGTGTATCTTGTATTTCCCTTGATAATGAGCTGGAGCTAGCTCGAAACGTCGGGTTGTGTTGGTTTTACATGTGCACTTTGGGCTTCTCCTGTTCAACATACTTTGTTCCAGTGCTTGCATTTTTCCTTTACAGTATTAAGGCCATTCATTAATAAATACAGATGCAAACCTATTTACGTTGCCTTTTGGACTTAATGTTAGACTGCCTGAGCCGAAATTGAACCCACGACTTTAGACACCAAAGGCCGAAGTCCTAGTACCGCTCATCCATACTGAAATGACCATACTGACATTTGGTGGCGAAGGTCGTGGGTTCAATCACCGCTCATATCAGGCAGTGTGACATTTAGTTCAAAAGGCAACGTAAATAGGTTTGTGCCTGTATTTATTAATCACCTTTCATTTGGCTTTCCGTCATACTAAGGCCATTCATTTTGTTAAAATGGTTTTTATGAACAGACTTACGTAGTTCAGATTTATAAACTATAAAGTGATACAAACTCTCAACTGATCCTATGCTTAACGCACCAACAATACTTTCGGTCAATAAATAGACAGAAATCAGTGTAAATATTAGAATGGAAAATTGAAAATTAGCCAACAGCGAACATCATACACTAGAAATAACGTTGTTCAGCCGTCTTTACGGACTTAGTTTCATTAATGTGACATTACCCGGATTCGAACCAGCCAACCAGTCCGTCGCCATATCACTATCACACCGTTTAGCACACTCACTAAACTCGTTATTTAAAAAGTCACAATTGTAACCAGGACTTCATTCGAACGAATGTGCTCGGTCATAGGCAATGGGGAGAGAATAAAATCAATATTCATTCAACAGGCTCAACGAACACTAAACAAATAAATACGGATGCAAACCTATTTATGCTGCCTTTTGGACTTAAATGTCAGACTGCCTGAGCGGGGAATTGAACCCACAACTTTTGAAACCAAAGGCCGGAGTCCTACCGCTCAGCCATACTGACGTGGCCATACTGACACGACCATGTCAGAATGGCTGGGTGGTAGGATTCCGGTCTTAGGTTTCAAAGGTCGTGGGTGCAATTCCCCTCTTAGGCATTCTGACATTTAAGTCTGTCAACGTAAATAGGTTTGCATCCGTATTGATCGGGCCCTTTATCGGGCCCATTTGGCTTTCTGTCCTGTTAATAAATAAATACGCATAAAACACTGTAAATACCATAAAGGAAAAATAGAAATACACCATCAGTGTATATGCGTATATATTGGTTTGAATTCCCACTCCATTATATTGAGCACATTCCGTCGAATGGAGCCATGGCCATGATTGTTACCATAATAACGGGTTCAGTGAGTTATCTTTATGCCAGTGGACAAGTGGCCATACCGGTAAAGGCGGCATGGTAGTTATTTTGTGATGGAATGGTTTGCGGGTTCGAATCCGGGTCACGTCATTTTAATGAAACGTAAGGGCATAAAGGTAGCTTACTATATGTACTACGTTATTCTAGTGTATAATTTTCGCTGATGGCTTTTTCCAATTTTCCTTTGTGCTACTTTAGGTATGTAGAAGTATAAAAACATTCTTCAACACAGAAAAGTTACATTCCGCTTGCTACGACGTGGTTTGAACTTGTGATATTGATTAACTTCGCTGAGGCCGTGTCAGTATGGCTCAGCGGTAGGACCTCGGCCTTTGATTTCAAAGGTCGTGGGTTCGATTCCCCGCTCAGGCAGTCTGACATATAAGGCCAAAATGCTTTTTACCAATCTCGAGCCCATTGGCTTTCCGTCTCGTTTGTGCATATTGTTTAGCAAGTCTGAAAATATTATAATATGTGAAGGAACATACTGCACAGCGCACGTTGCCCAATTCTGAAACGATCGTAGTCCGACCGTCACACAGCCCATGGCCGGGCCAACGTCGGGGGGGGGGGGGGTGGACCTAAATTTGCGCCCCTACAGAAAATAACAACCTTTATTCGCGTAGTATTTTGTAGCTGTGACTAAAGAGGCATTTCTTTTGCATTGTATTAAGAGAATGTGGGGCCCCTGTTAGTAATTTTTTATCCCCCCTCCCCCCTATGGCATGGTGCTGAGATAGCCTCTTTAGCTTCCAAATTTATTAAATTTCGTTGGTACACCTGCCTTCAATGCTTAGGAGAGACTGTGACGATTCTGCTACGCAGCAACTTTCCGTTTTAATCAACTCAAAATAAAAATTAATTAAGAAAAATTTCATCCTAAAGCCCTCTCTAGGACAGAAGAAAATTTCGTGCGAAGCGATGCGTAACTACGTGCCTGCAAGGTCAAAATTGATGCAATCGTATAGTTGGTGTTGGGTTTAAGGACCAATATTGAAGTCTTTTTTACACCATACTCCGTCGGCGTGCAGCCGCGAGCAGCCAGTCTGCTAGGGCGGCCAGCACGAGGGCGCCCAGCAATGCTCTACGTCCTCCCGCCTCTGCGGGAGCTCACGCCACGCCACTGGTCCACGCATGCGCTATCTCCGCGTGCAGCAGCGCTGAAACGACTTTGTATATCTTCTTCAAGCCAAGGACAACTGGGGTAGAAATCGCATGTCTCGCCTCCTGGGGCGCGTTCTTCGTCGATCACGGTCGATGGTGAAACGTCATACTTCCGTACCACGGCGCTGCTTGTTACGCTTTTTTCTTAAAGGACATGTCGTTCGTCATATTCGACGCGCGAGGGCTGACGTCAAAATGACGTCAAAATCGTGAAACATGAACGTCGAACGGGAGAGTCGCATACTGCTGTCGAAGATTGTTTATTATTAACAAAGCAAAGATATTTTTACTAATCGTTGCTTCAATTATTTATAATAATGTCTTTCGATTATCATAATTTGATCGGGAAGTAAACGTTAAAACATTATAGGAAACTAATGTTTCAATATGGTAACTTTGGCTTCATTGGCATCTATGTCCAAGGCAAATCAACCCTTTCGCCGTGCCAGTACGTGTAGAAATTGATCCAAAGAATCCGTAGGATTGTATAATGCCGGCAGACTTTATGCTAATCAGTGAAACTTAACGAAAATACAAATAAACGCCAGATTAACACGACTCTACGAATTAAGCTGAGAGGTTAATCAATATAGGATAAGGTATGTGTAGTACATTACTATAAATAATTCGCGTTAACAATTAAAATTATTCGAACAAGAATATTTTTTACATAAAGTCTAAAGTAGTTCTGTCATTCATCAATGTGATTAAATTTCATTATCTAGACACACGCTAGTGTTTCGCGCCAAGTTAGGCAACAAACACCACAACAAACATCACATCAATTCAATTATCGAGGTTGTAAATCATTGTAGCGCGACGCCATGGCGTCAAGTGTCTTATATATCCTGAAGCATAGTTGGGCACATTTCAGGTACTTGGATAAAAATAATAATGCGGTACATAAGTTTAAATTGTGTTGAAATCAAGAGCAATGACCCACCTGAGAAAAATTAACTTGGGTAGGAATGCCAGCAAAGCTGCTTTCAATGCAAAATCTGACCCTCAATAACGTTGCAAATGTGTTACTACTAGTTACTAGCTAGCAAGCTAGCTAGTCCGCTCATCCCCATGTTAAATCCCACAGGGTGGTTATTCATCGGTACCGAGATAACAGGAAAGCTTCCAGCTGCGAAATTGGAAGAATAGGTGCGTATAATACGAATTGCGTGCTTTTAATAATAATCATAATAATAAAAGCAATCTATTCACTCAAATAAAAGTGAAAAGGAGATGCAAGGGCTTAAAAGAGGCCACTTATAGCAATCCTAAATTAAAAAAGAAACATAGCAAATAAAATTGGGAAAACTTTTACGAAGGTTTAAGGTTTATGGTTTGGAAGCTGGGGGTGTAACGGGGATGGCGTGGGAGGGCGCGCGAGTACGAAAAAATTGTTATAACCATTGTTGTATTGTCGAAATCGTCTCTCATTGGACGGCCAAAGTTCGGACAATGACAACCTGTATACTGACGTGCGTACCTAGACACACACTAGTGTATCACGAGAAACCTAAACAACGTTGCCAAAGAAATTGTATTCACGTCCAATTACTGAAAAATAAACAAACTGTAAAAACAGAGCAAAAAAAACATTCAAAAACTATTAACCTTCGAACTATTAAGTGGTGCGATTAACTTGGCGAATGTTTCGGTGTGTGGATATCACTCCTTTGAAGGGCTGAACCATTCGGAACTTGGCGGCCCCTTTTACCAGTTTTGGTTTTTGATATGATTCCTACACAGTGTGTCAGCTTACAAGCTTTAACACGTAGCAAGATATTTTCTTAAATTAACCACACTAAAATAATCTTTTAACCAGAAGGTATAAACGCACTGGTTCGTATGAGCAATCCACCAATAGCGTCTTGCTGAATCAATGCAGCGTTACAAGGAAATAGACTGTGCTGTTCCTTTACGTCAGAGGATTGTTTTTCCATCCGTAAATCAGTTTCCCAGGTCCAAACTCGGAAACGCGTCACATTCTCAGGGCGCGTTTAGCAACGACTTAAATAACCATGGCAACGGCGCGGACGCAGACCCTCTTCCCGTGCTTTGCGACACGAAGTACAATGTATGCGGCATGACAGCGTCGATTTATTACAACAACCAAAAACATTTTTTACTGCAGTACCAAGACGGCGGACTGATTTCTGAATTCTTTATGGCTTGTTTTCGATTCTTTGTGCGAGAATAGCAAATGTTAGAAGAAGCGAGAACACACAATAATGTTGTAGCAATGTTTAAAATTGCGGTTGCACTTTGTTGTTTTTCCTTGTTGTTATTTATAATATATTTAACTAGCATCGTACCCGGCTTTGCTCGGGGATTTGTTTGACCCGTGGTTGTTTCCCAGTATTTGCTCGGTGCTGCCTGATCGTTCACTGCAGCAGTCGATTTTTGTTTGTGTAACACTCCCCCTTTCCGCTAATCCTCTCCTTCCCCTCTCTCCTCCTCCTTTTATCCCGTCCTCTCCCTCTCCTCTTGGTTTCTTTCCCTTCCTCCTCTTTGCTATACGTAGCTGAATGTGGATGGTTATTTGAATTAATAGCAAACACCCCCAGAAATTCTCTTTTAGGTTGAGTTAATGCGTAATCGTATACGTAATGGTAACAGATCACTCCCCCCCCCCCCCGCTCCCACTCCCAGTCTTTGGCTTAAGGGATGCGTACCGTGTGAAAAAGAAGTGTGCATGACGTCATGTAATACTTGCCCTTGAGATTACCACGGTGTTTAGTTAGAAGGACAATTGTTAGACCAAATTGTTAGTCGAGGCAACAATGTGCCAATTCCAACTTCTTTTCAGGGCAACAACGTCCCAGTTTCAACTTCAAGCCAAAGAATTGACACACTCGCACGTTTTCATTGTTCCCCTTCCGGGGGTGGTCGTTGCGGTTGCTTCATTTCTGCTATTATGTATTGCCGCATCCATTGAAGAAACTGGAAACTAATCGTAATTAGAGAACGGTGCTTAGCAAATAGCGTTCAGCGAGCGAGAAGGTCTCGTTAGGACGCGTTTACGCAACGACACTCCTTTGCATTCTCGCAGCGAGAAGCTAGAAATTATCTGAAATTCCAACGTGGCGGCGGTCTTAGCTCTGCCAACTCGCAACGAAACAAGTTATTAATTGAGTTTAGAAGCGATTGGGAAAACTGTTCGTTAGGAAGAATTCTTTATCTTATATCATGAATTATAAGAATGCGATCATTTCTCAAACGATGTCGGATTTAGCTAATAAAGGCAGCGTTGTTACTATGGCACAGGGGTCGTAGAGTTTCTACTTTTTCCTTATTTCCTACTTTTTTTGTCTAATTCCTTATTTTCCTACTTTTTTCCTGTTTTCAGATGTACAGTTCTCTACTTTTTTTTTCAGCCATGTGTATTTTGTTGTAAATGTTGTTTAAATAAAAGTATAATATTTGAGTTCAATACGTATGGCACGAACTTCATTGGCGTACTCGGTCCCTGACTTGTTTTCAACGTAACGAGACGTTCTGCGCGTGCGCGTTGAAATGCATCACTTCCTGTTTCTTATCTTGCGCGACGGTTTCGTTTTCACAAGTCAACCGTCAACGTCCAAGCATGAAGTGTTGGATAAGTGCTTAGCCGACTATTATGTTTCCACTGTTTAAATTTAGTACTAGCTGTTTGTAATTTCGTTACTCGATACGATGAATGAGTATTAAAAACCTTAAGTGTTCTGAATTACGTCATATTACGTATTACACCTTTGCCATCGCGATTAAATTTCAGCTGCGAGAATGCAAAGGTAAGTCGTTGCGTAAACGCTGCCTTAATTAAATCCGCCATCTGATCAACGAGCATCGAGCCACTGGCTCAATGCTAGGTCATCCGCCAGCCAGAAAGTTGACGCCTTTTATCGGTGTTTTGGGATTAGTAAGGTTCTCACGATCCTTGTGATATTAGAGGGAATATGAAGCGATAGTCATAGCATGTACACTCCCACCGCGTTTTATACTTTCCTGGAGTTACCATCTTCTGGCAAGTCCGTTAAACTTTGCTAGCCCATAATTGTCCGTCCTGGTCGGCTTCCCCAAACGTGCTTGTTTTTATGTGCATAGAGAAACTCGCGTTTGATCACAATTTCTACTGGCCGGATTTTCTAGGTTGCCTTCTTCGTCTACTAGAGTCTTCATCTTAAAGCCTCTTTCGCTAAATTTGGTTCCATTGAACACAAACCCTTGAACAATCCCGTTCTCCCCGTTATAGTACAGTCAAAACAGCGTTTTCAGAGGACATAATTCCCACTAAGCTGAACTTTCGTTGATATGTTCTGTATGTCAACCTTACAAACCACAAGAAAGTCCTGTTCGGTCCGAGTTGAGCTTTCGCCGCCATCTTGGAGAAATGGTGGCCTGTATTCGATTTCTGCATATTACAACAAAACTATGCATTTTATGTTAAAAATGCACTAGACTTAAGATGTAGATAATTAAATTCTACATAAAATCACTTCAGATCACCTTTTTCGTAATATTAACGGTTTGGCTGAAAATACCAGTTCAATAGCCTGTGTTGAGCTTTCGCCGTCATCTTGGAAAAAGGGCTACCAGTGTTAAATTGTTCATTTCCAACGTTCAACTGCAGTTGTGACGTTTCTTATTTTGGGTGGATGACTCCAATTTGGTTCATTTGTAAGGTTAGGAATGTCTTCTTTGCATTAAGCGTACTTAAAAAGGCACACTACTGATAGGGAACAAGCCACGCTTGTTTTATTTAGTAGGGGCTGGTATCACATTCAACATTCCAGTTTTTTTTTCCTAATTTTTAACTCTCAACTGGTCTTGTGACGTTTCTAATTTAGGTAGATGAATCTAATTAAGTTCATCTGAAAGGTGAAAATGTGTTCTTTGCATTAAGGCTAAGTAAAAAAGTTCTCGACTATAAGGGACAGAGTTACTCTCGTTTTACTAGCAGCTTGTTACGCAGGCACCGTTTGATTTTTCTTTCGCTGTTTTCAAGTTTAAAAAGCTGTCGTGATGTCCCGAAAAGGTAGATCCTTTCAATTACCGTACATACAAAGAAGACATTCCCACCTTTCCAATGAATCAAATTGGAGTCGTCCACCTGAATTAGAAACGACACAACAGAAGTTGAAAGTTGAAATATGAGCATTCACATTGGTAGCCATTTTCCAAGATGGCGGCGAAAGCTGAACATTTTCAGCCAAACCGTTAATAATGCAAAAAAGGTGATCTGAGGTGATTTTATGCATAATTTAATTATCTACATCTCAAGTCTAGTACATTTTTAACGTAAAATGCGTCGTTTTATTGTAATGTGCAGAAATCTGATATTGGCTGCAATTTTTTCAAGATGGCGGCGAAACCTTAACTCGGACCGAACAGGACTTTCTTGTGGTTTTTAAGGTTGACATACAGAACATCTCTACAAAAAAATTCAGCTTTGTGGGAATTACTTTTGCTGATAGTCGGAATTTCGTCTACTTTTAGTGTACTATTAACACTTCCTACAATATTCGTCGGACAGGTGGCCAATCGGACAGCACGTTCGCTTTCTACCCGGGAAGTCCGGGCTCGATCCTGGCATCCTTGGGAGGAGAAGGCCCCTGTGTTTCCTCGTGCTCATGTCGGTTGTGGCATGTCAAGTAACGCCGCTTGGATTTCTCCAGCTAATCATTGTCCCTTTTGTAGTCGTGGGCAGATAACCCAGTTTGGGTTCGTGCTCCCTAAAAAAAAAAAGCAAACAAACAAATAAAAAAACAACTTACCGTGAGGCAGATAACACTAGTTGCATTCGGCTCCTTAAAAGTAAAAAAAAAAAAAAAACAACTGACAGTGACTTCCTGAAGAATCTTAATAATTACGTCTTTTAGTGACGCGTGGGCGAAGGTTTTAAGCATAACTTAATTTATATCCATTTTTTCAAAGTAGAAAATAAGCTTGTATTGGTCGAAGTTGTTTTCTTACATTGCTACTTTTATTCTGAGATTTGAACTAGGTAAAGCAGCTCTACACCTTCGACCAGTACAAGCTTATTTCATTTGAGTATTAACACTGTGTTCTGTATTCGTTTATTTTATTTAGGGATTTAAACTAGCTAATTAAACCAGGGAATAATTTTTTTTTTAATGTTAACACATTAATAAAACTAGCAGTGCGTGCGCATAAATAAAAAATACTTTCGCTTACCTGAGCAAATGCAGCTTCGGCTGAAAACTAAAAAAGAATCCAGACCAGTTTTGCGCGGACGCCGATTTTAAGGCCTAATAATTTTATCCTTGGACAATGACGTAATGACGTAATGCTACTTGTTGACGTTATTTGAAGCCCGTTTACTACGTTGAACACTACAATGCAACAAATTATACGCAGTTCATATAAACACAAGAACTGTCTTTATAGTAATTGCTGTTTTTCAGACATTTTCATAAAAAACCGTATCGGGTCTCTCCTCCTATTTCCCACATCCGTCTGCGGTCCCTGTGGTGTACCACTCCACTGCTGCAAGATTGAGGTAGTTGTTACGTCAGAGACTCGCTGTGTGAAACTATTATGGTCTTACGTCATTTATAGCAACTGTGCATATTTATGCGATTGTGATACGTCTTATTCAGTCCGTTGTCTAACGACGTAAATGTTACAGCCGTTACTTGGTAATTTAATGCATACTTTGGTTTTTGACTGTCTACAGGTGTTCGAGTCAACAACTGGGAATGGTACACCATCACATTGTGCCTTGGTTATTTCATTTATGACTTTGGATGGTGCCTGTATTATCAAACAGAAGGTAAGAAAAGAAATTAAATCAGGGAAGCATCTTGTCAACATTCACGGCTGCCATTGTGAAAAAAATAATCTGTTTAGTGTTTTCGCATAGCCAGGTGTTAATGGTGACAGGTGTTAAAGCTGTTCTTCACTATTAAAATGTCTTAGTCATGCTGTTGTCTTGAAACATGAGGTCGTGGTGGCTAGAATGGTGACAGTTCCCTGCGCAATTGCTAGAAGCTTACGAGAGTTTGAAACTGAGGAACCTCTATGCATAAACACGCCTGGGAAGAACTACTAATTCAGGGTGGAATTCAAAAGCTCGAGTGAAATTCCATGATTTTTACAGGTTTTCCATACCATTACAAACATTTCGTACTAATTTTTTTCGGTCGAAGGAATTTTTGTTCTAACATTTCATTCGGATCGCTGTAACTATAGCGTATCGCTCTGTTAAATCAAAAATTGCAGTGCCCTAAGTGGTATTGGTAAAGAGCCATAATTTGCCATAAATGCCATAATTTGGACAAAAGTAGAAACGCATTAATTAACAAGTAACGGCCCATATTATTTAGGCCTTATTATTTTCGCTTTATCAGAATGTATGAAACAAAAAGAACATGATAGTTTTAACTGAAATAAAGCGAAGGTTTCAGAAGTAAGAAATTAAATACTAATTAGCAATTCTTTATGGAGGAAAAAGACTTTGCGTAAAATGGGAAATTCCCTGACGTTTAGTACGTCTATCAATTTCCCTGCTTTTTTCCTGATTTGATAAATTCCCTGAATTTACCGGTTTTCCAGGTTTCCCACGTAAAACGCCATCGTGTTAAATTCGGCTAACTGCAAGTAAACGTAGACATGGGTAGGCTACTACTATCATGTAGAACGAAGCGTCCTCTGCAAATTTGTTAGTTCTACTGGAGGGAGTAAATGCGAGCCTCGGACGGCAAAGGCGCCTCAAGCCTTAAAATGCTGGTGGGGCCATGTTGCAAAGTCCCTTCCCCATCGATACATATATTTTTTTTATCAAGTCTGGTAATGTAATCTAGACAACTACGTAACCTGCTAGCCAGATCCCAAGGGTACTTTTTTTTAAACCGATTTAATAACAAAACAAAACAAAAAAATGTCCGTATAATTATATATGCCCGACACTGAGGGGGAACTGGATCCAAGACTATTTTTTTAATCGGGAAGATGCTGTGCCATGGGTGATATGGTCATCACGGTTTTGGCTATCTAAAGTAAAAACTATTGTAAACTTTTCATAATTTTTTTTTAATTTTCATCACTGGTACTACCAAACCATCACCCTCGTAAATGCTTGTATTTCGGTCCCGCGACAATTCCGAACCCGACAATTAGGTGGCAAAAACTCGGTCCCGGACAATTCGGTCCCAACAAATAAAGGCTATCTATGACAATTCGGTCCCACACTATGTAAAAATATTTGTTTCAAAAATTTTTTTTTAAATATCTAATGTTGTGAGCAATGAATGCCAGTTAAAATTTAAGGAATAGTTTTTTGGACAAAGTTCGTATATTGAGGCAGTTCTGACTGGTTGGGCTAGAGGATTTTTGCAGTTCCCACGCGAAGCGCCTCCTCCCC
>JAHWFP010014812.1:27361-42648 GCA_023313725.1 Lithobius niger | reverse complement strand
TCTGGCTTTTTTCTTTCTTTTTTTTACTCAAGCAGCTTTATGCCAATTTTTACGTGTTAAACGCAACAATAAAAAAATCGTGTTCTTGTGCTGGGGACATATTTTTGCAGTATGCAACGCTGGTGACGAACATCACGTTGGGAGCCATACCTTACGTACGCAATTATTTTTTTGTTTTACTGATTTCAGGTTGTTGTTTTTTCCTTTTGGATCCTTACATCGTACTCTCTAAACCTTTAACACCTTGTTTTGCGTTTTTTTTGCATTAATATTGCGTTGCATAAACAAATTATAAACTATTGGGAACATATTTTTGTTAATCGACACTTAAAATTCGACGAATTTCACCAACCTTCAGTAAATGAGGCGTCATCGCATCTTGGCATAGCTACGGCTAATTGCCTTCAATAAGTTGATCTGCTCAGCAGCTGGAAAGGGGACCTTGACTAAGTCACTACCAGATCTGCCTTTCAGAGTGAGAGACTACCACCCTCCCTCAGATGCCGCTTGATTTATTCATTCACTGCTCTAGTTCCTCATTATGATCTAAAATAACTAAAAATTAATGTGGTTTGAACACGGTTTCATAACCTGTACGTAAAATTCGTACAGTTAATTAAGGGAACACAGGCGTATTCCAGAAATCCACTCAAGTGTGAGTGGGACTAAATGTGAGTGTAAGGGTCAAAACGCATCTACAGAAATACCCTCAGATGCTAGGACACTCATATTCGCTTTAGTGGCTGTACTAAAATTATTGACCCTTACCTTAGAT
This sequence comes from Lithobius niger, assembly GCA_023313725.1. Taxonomy (NCBI): domain Eukaryota; kingdom Metazoa; phylum Arthropoda; class Chilopoda; order Lithobiomorpha; family Lithobiidae; genus Lithobius; species Lithobius niger. The sequence goes on along the minus strand of JAHWFP010014812.1, from coordinate 41,873 downwards.
TTTTGCACTCACATTTGCCCTCTCAAACTCACACTTGAGTGGATTTCTGGAATACATTTCTGGATTTCGGTGCTGTCCAGCCACCACAATCGAAAACCTTGAATTTTTTCAACACTCAATAAGTCAAAACCAAATCCATGTTCAGGTAAAACCAAATCAACAAAGGGGGGGAGGGGTTGAAAGCGAGAAGACAGGGTAAATAGACGTTAGAAGACAGTGGGGGAAAGAAATGAGGGGGGAGTCATTTAGAGAACAAACAAAAATGTAAAGATTAATTTGGTTTTGACTTCTGAATTTTGAGCAAATTCTCGGTGTTCGGGCTGAGGACGGTTGCTTGTTGGCACCGAAACTGTCACCTAATTTTAGTGTCTGACTTGGACGTATTTTGAAGCAGCGTTCGATTTTGAGTCCCATTCCGTTTTAATTACTTTTGATCATGCCAGTCAACTACCGTATACAGTCGCATTATACGACGCCCTTTTTTCGATTCATTTCTGTCCAAAAAAACAACCTGAGGCCTATATGCGGACACGACGATTATTTCGCAAATATTAACCGATTTTGACGTTCAAATACACCGTTTAAAACGGCTTTTTGCCAGCTTTCCAATGGTGCAAACCATAAGTCACTGGCTACATCCGTTCCAAAGTTATTTATAAAAAAAAACCATTTAACTTACATTTTTTAAATTGAAAAGATTTTTAAAATGTTGCATCAGTAATGCTCTTGATAGAACAGAGGATGACATCATATTGTGGGAGACAGGCAAGCTGCAGAACAAAGTAACAAACTAATCAGGAGACGTGTTAATTCTGAAGATGGCGAAGTAGAAACTGAGTGACTAGCGAATATTGAGGCCATCAGCCAGGTATTTGCTGTGTTTTTTGCAATTGTTGGGTTTTCATCCATGTTTTATTGTGGTTTGCTAATATGTTAAGGGAAAAAATAAAAGTAAATCATCTCATAAACACGCGTTTTTTTTTCTTCATAAAGTCGGCGTGCGGCTTATATACCAGTACGGATTACATGCGGAGTAGTTAATGAGTATTTTACGACCATCACAAGATTTCGGTATATTTTCATCTATTCTGCCTTAAGCTTGCTGCTCCGATCCTCCGTTCCGTCCAGTTCCGACGACTGACGGTAACGGATGGGTCGGCGCACATTGCTTCCGTCGCTAAACATTTCAGTCGACTCCGGTGAACTTTAAATTGATCACGCCCAAATTGGCAATGCAAATGAAGAAGGACTTGTACTGACCTTCAGTAGGTAATTAAATAGAAAATCGTAGTAAATTTGGTATTAATTCTTTACGCTCGGGCATGATGTCATTTATAGTCCAGAAGATAAGAAAAATAGGTTCGCATCTGTATTTAGTAGGGAATCTGATGTTGTGCGCAGGCGCGTGACGGACGACGACGGCCGTCGACTGAAGCAAAGGACTGAAGCTTGTAGCAAACGCTCTACTCCGTTCTCTTCCGTCCCGTCCCACCACGTCACGTCGCAGGCCGTCAAATTTCTGTTTGGATTAAACGCATGTGAATTAAAGAATCCGCGTATACTGATCCGGTCGTTCCGTGACGGCCCTATCGGAATGTATAGGATATCGCCCGCTTTCCGAGTGCTGGGATCTAACAATGTCGAGGGCGCGCATCGCCCGAGCCATTGTTGGATTCCAGCATGAGGAAAGCGGGCGATATCCTTCTTCTCACCCGTTTCGAAGCTATCAGTCCGACGTACATTGTTGAGCGCAAGTGAGCGCGAGTGGAATACATTGTTGCGTTTAGCCAGAAGAAAGTTTGTGTAGAATATTCGTTAAGATGCAATGCTACAAACAACGAAAAGAGCGACCTTTAATTTTGAAAGCGGTTGCAACGTTGTAATTAACATAAATTTTTGAACGATTTGTTTTACGTTTGAGGTCGTGTTGTTTTCAAAAATTGTTCCATTCAATTGATTGTATTCGGATGCTTTATTCCTTTTTGTCATTTAATGGAAACCAACGTTTGTAAAGCAGCAGTTGCAATGTTGTGAGTAACTTGAATTGTTAAACTTTTTTTATCTGTTTTATTTTTGTTTGTTTTGTTTCAGTAAATTGCTTACATTTGTTTGTTTTCTTCCACTTTTCATTTACCACAAACGGGGGCTGGGATCCACGAGGAGGGCTGGGATCCAAGATCCCAAGATCCAAGATCCCAGCCCTCCGCCGTGGATCCCAGCACTCCTCGTCCTCGTTCATTGTTGCGATCCCGTCGTGTTGTATTGTTATAAGAGGACTGAGAGCTTCAAAACGGGTGAGAAGTCAAGGCAAAATCCTCTGCCGTCACAGTCGATGACCGTCGTCGTCCGTCACGCGCCTGCGCACAACACCTTTATCCTACTAAATACAGCAGCAAACCAATTTCCGTTGCGTTTTGGATTTAAATGTCATCATGTCAGAGCGTAAAGGATTAACAATACCTAATTTACTACGACGTTTTATTTAATTACCTACTCAAGGTCACTACAAGTCCTCCTACATTTGCATTGCCAATTTGGGCGCGATCAAATTTTAAAGTTCAGCGGAGCCGACTTGATATGGTTAGCGATGGAAGCAATGTGCGCTGGACCATCCGTTGACGACAATCGTCGGAACGGGACGAAACGGAGCAGTGTGCGACCAGCTGACGGGAGGTGTGTACACCTCTCCGAAGCGATCAGTTTCGACTGAAAGGATTCTGCCTCGACAAAGCCGTCCGTCAGCCAACGGATCGTCACGGAACGGGACGGAGCAGTACACGCGGCTCCTCTAATTTATATGCTTTTAATTCAAACAGAAATTTGAGGGCCTGCGACGTGACGTGTCGTGCAGTGTGCTACAAACGGTAATCATTTCTTGACTACATTTTGATTTCAAATATAACTGAAACGGTTAGAATTGAGTCTGTTCACCTAAACGATCATTTCCTTTTGCTTAAATAAATTACTAAACAAAAAAGAGGATGGGGAAGAGGGGGATGATGGGGGAAAGGGGGCGTCTGCCCTCCCAGAAATGGTCCAAAGGGGCGCCAGAACATAAAGGTTTTTTTTTTTTGCAGATCTCCTTTAAAACTTCAATCTGTTCAATGACGGTCACACGGTTTCATTGATAAGCAGAAAACGGAAAGGTTTACAGTTTAACTTTCAAACTTCAACGGAAAATGAGGGCGTATAAACTAAAGGGGTGCCAATATTACTCATTTTTCTCCCAGAATTTTGACATTGGCCTGGGTAATCAAAACTCACTAATTCACTAATTGCTGCGCACTAATTACTGCACATTTTTGTTCTATTTTCCAGATGTACGGTGTATCACATACAGATCGAGGCACCCTTTCGAAACCGTGGAAGTTAAGACCATTTAACAATTTTTGACAAGATTTCCCAAGAAAGAGCGATTGGAGGAAAGTCTCCCCGACGACTGTTACTTACCATGTAAACTATAAGAACATATTATCTGCATTACGTATACAGTAAATAAAGGATTCTAAAATTGTTGGTGCAAATATTGTTTTGAAGCTAGTATTACAAAAAAAGTATTCTTTACATGCTTTCTTTAGGGGTTCAGGTTGGAACTTTTTCAACGGCAAAATTAAACCCTGAAAAAAAACTCGCAAAAAAATACGAAATACAATATAGGAATCTTCCGCAGTATAACTCGCCTCGTTATGACCAGAAATGTCACCAGAGGTTCAAAGTAAACTGTCAAGTTAACTCAAGATTTTTTTGGGAGCGTAAAGCGGCCCGTAGCCACGCTCTTGTTTAAATAACTAGAACTAAAACTAACACAATTTATGCAGATGTAAACCACAGAAGAAAAAAACAGTCGGGGTTCACAGATCCAGCCTTTCGACTCACGCAAAGATATGCACAAAATGGAAAAGGGAAAACGAGGAAGTACATAAGCTCAGACTAAAACTGAAACAAGTCACCCCACGAATACCAAACCTGAATGAGAAAAATAAACAAGTAATAGTTATTGGTTAAAGCGAGCGAAAATCGGTTTTTAACTAACGGCTGCGATCATTGGCCCGGCTCGAGTATGCAAAGGTCGAGGGCGTCAGCCGGAGACTTTTGCATACGAGAGCCGGGACAATGATTGCAGCCGTTGGTTAAAAATCAATAACCGCGAGATTCTAGCCAATAACTGTTTTATGCCACGGTTGGGACGTCTAGCTAACTCTTTATTTTATTAAAACGTTTTTGTGTTTTGTGAAAATATCTCGATATGAATAAAGGTCATTCCATTTTAGTTTATGGAGGATGGAGTGGATGGTAGACCGACGAGTCCTTTGCGTCTGTTTCGCGGGGGGGGGGGGGGGGGGGGGGGAAGAAGACGAAGCGTCGTTTCGCCGTATTTCACGCTAGCCAGCTCGTTTGTGTTATCGAAGCTTTTCGGAGTGATATAACTTCGATGAGAGGCCGCAGGGATAGAATGACATTCTGGGAAGATATGTAATTCATTTTGAGCGTTTGTAGTTTGAGAATTGTTAAAAAAATACGATAATATGGTATCGGCATGAATGAAGGTCATTCCATTTTAGTTTGTGGAGGGGTGAGGAGTTAACGCAGAGTGAATAGCTTAGATATAGGCCAGACATATAAGAGATTGCAGGGATTGGAATTCATTCCTTTTAAGTTATTGGTTTTGTACGTTTTTATTTCGTAACGTTTTTTTTTGCATGCCGTATTTGGTTGTTGGTGTGTGCGTTTCCGGTCACGTGATCCGGAAGTGTCAAGAGTGTGGGTTATTAGCAAAAGTGTAGGTTATCAGCAAAAGTGTGGGGTAACTTTATAACCCACACTTTTTGCGATGACGCACACTTCCGATGTTGGTTATCGGGATTAAACCAACGGAAATTTAGCATGGCGTTGAGTTAGCGTGACGTCACAGCCGTGATATAAAAAATAAATAAAAGAAGTAAAGAATTACATTAAAAAAAACAAGTAAGAAATAGATCAGGAGCCATAGCGATAAAATAATCAATAAACAAAATAAAGAGACTACTTGACTGCTACACCAGAACGTTTACTGAAGGCAACTACTGCTTGGAGGCAAGATAGAGCAAAGGTAAAACTAAGGAGTGTGGTGGATCGCAAAGAGCCTGCCGTAGATCCTTGCCGAAGCAGTAATTATCCAAGAGAGAGAGATTGACCAACACCTGGAGAAGTGGACAATCAAAAAGGAAGTAAGAGTCGGATTGAGTAGCCCTCATACTCGCAGGACGGTGACGAAGACCAACTCAGACGAAAAGCACTGTCACACAAAAAAGGTTGACAGTCGTCAGTCTTGATACAATCCCTGCATCGCATAGTGAGAGGGTGCCAGACACGAGGAGTGACAGTCGTGGAGTGAATACCTAACAAGGTTCGGCCTTTACACCATTCATCCACCCTGAAGACCACAGACCCTGAAACCAATGGACGCAAGTCACAAGGTACTACTACCAGATGAGGTCGGGAAACAAATCCTGCTGAGCTAGATCATCGGCCGTCTCATTCCCAAAAATGTCGCTGTGACCCTGAACCCAGGACAGTGATGTTACTAGCTTGCTGCGCTTAGAAAAGCTTCCAGCCTATCTCAAGCACGAGCAGGTGCAGAGTTGAGGGGCTGGCTATGGTAGGCTGGAGAAACCGAATTCCAGAAGTCGAATCAGATCAAACGACAGCGTGCGGAATACACATATCTAAAGCAACACCAAGGGCAACCGACATAGCAACTAGCTCATGAACAAAGGCTGGTGGAACACGTTCAAGAACGTGGCTCAATGCAGAGTTTAAGACTGTGGATAGAAATCACAATCCTCATGACTCTCACGCTGGAAGGAGGCATCACAAAACACTTATGCCGACAGCTGACGCGGTAACTGCGAAAAATCGGATCAAGGCTATGACACCACACTTATGGGCAAGGTGACAAAACAAAACGCAGAACAGTGAAACCACAATTCTTAGGATCAAGCGTGAAAGTGACACCCAGTCCACCAGAGCTCAAGCAACTGCGCAAAGGGCCCCAGGGTTCGATAATCCGACAAGACCTTGCAGACTGGGTCCTTCACTCCTCTACTCATGTAGCGAAGACAAAGAAAGACCAACAGCTCCGATGCTCGGAGCTTAAGGGAAATTTCCCCGGCTTCAACCAAAAGGTCTGGGATAGGAGTGGACAGGTGAGACCCCATGACAACTCGGAGACATCTATTAATTTGAATTTGTAGGCTGTCACTGTCACGACAGGAGCCAACCAGAAAAAGGTAGATGGTAGTCAATGCCGGACCTGATAACTGCACGATAGGACTGAACACCATAACCTTAGCAATGAGAAGGCAGCACGCCCGAGCCTTCCAGCCCACGCTGTTAGGGCAAACACATTTCAGTTCCGGCAATAAGCTACGTATTGCACATGGAGGCTGCTCACATGGTGTAGTTTCCAAATCCGCTGGGAGACGCTCCCGGAAGTGACGACGTATAGCCATGATGACGTCATCAAAATGGCCACCACACGATGGACGAAATCTCTACTATCTCCGTAACTAATTGATCAATCCTATCGTGCGACCTATTGTTGGAAAGATAATTTAATTTGCTAAAAAAATTCCGGAACTATGTACGCCGTAAATCTATTAGTTTTGGTTTATTCTAAAGAAAAACAAAATACGACTTTTGTGCGAAAATACTAATTCTCAATTATCTCCGGAACTAATCAATCAATATTTCGTCAATAGTTTCGTGCGAACTATAGTTGGAAAGGTAATTTAATTTACTAAAAGAAATACCGGAACAATATACGCCGTCAATCTATTAGTTTCTGCATAATTTGAAGGAAAGCACATTACGATGTCCTCAAAATGGCGACCACGCAATATTCTAAATCTTGTGTATCTCCGGAACTAATTGATCAATCTTACCTTGCAACCTATCGTTGGAAAAATAATTTAATCTTCTAAAAGAAATGCCTGAACAATGTATCCCGAAAATATTTTATTTTTTGTTTATTGTGAAGGAAAACATAATGTGCATGTAAGTAATGTTGCTTTATATGTAGTTCTTTTGGTAACGGTAAATTATTAAAGCTGTATCGTATTGTTCACAGTCTGTCACTTGAGCAGTGGTCTTCAGAGGCACACGGAAGTATACAGGAATGTCAATGTTTAATATGACATCTCGTACCTCTCTTAGTACGCTTGCAAGTCTTTAGAGGCTACGTTACTCCAACAGTTGTTATCCATCCCAGAAAATCAATTCAGCTGATTCTTGTTGCCTCCCCTTAAACGACTGTCTGAACTGTCATGTCATTACCCTGATTCTGATAACCTCATTCTGCAGTATATGAAGGCCTGCGATGCTAACCTTGTGTGCGTACCTATTTTGTTTTACATCTGATGACAGCAGAATGCTGTCTGCCCTTCCTGGCGTTGCAACACAGGCTTGAACAGAGTTTTCATTCTAGCCACTACCTGCTAACCAGCAACCAAGCATTGAAATTACAGCCATTTCTATGTGCAGCTTTGTGATGGTTGATCGGCCTTAAACTGGTGTCTGTAATGGAATAATTTTCTTACTTATTATAATGTTCAGGGCCCAGCGAACCATGGATGAGGAATTCACATCATATCCTAGTAGTGGGAGAACATGTGCATATACCTTTGAAAACTTCATGGATGTTTTGACGGGAATGGAAGGCTACCCAGGATAACGTTTTACCTTCGTGGTCAGCCTTGCTTCTGGTAAATCTGACCAGTCCAACATTTCCACGGGTGCATCAATGATTTTTTCTTCGCTGGTGTAATTTACCATTGGTAACGGTGCATCACATGAACATTTAGTCGTGTGCGAGGAAGACTTGTCTAGGACTCGGGCAAGCCTATTCTGCTTTATTCTTCGTTTGTCCTAAAAGTTTGGCCTATTCGTTTGTTTTAGGTTGAGATTGGTTGTCAGCATGGCCGTAGGAAGCGTTACGGCTGGTTCGGTATTTACCGTACCACTTTCCGGTAAATACTTTTTAAAAAACCACACAATGAAACGCAGAAAATGCAGCTACTGATGTCAACGCTTAGATGCGGCTCTGTGACATGCACTGTGACATGAAGGCTTTCCTGCCGAGCTTTGATGTACAGCATCAGACCCTCTAGCTCTTCTATTCCTAGACCCACCCCTGCTATTCCCTCACCCTCACCCTCTCCCGAATCTAGGTAAAAATACCCCCGGAAAAAATACCGCAGAAAAAATACCCCCGAAAAAATACCTCCGGAAAAAACACCCCTGGAAAAAATACCCCCGGAAAAAATAATTTTTTTAATGTGATTTAAAGTAGACTGAAATCAGTGGCGGATTCAAAGCAAAAGGCTTGTGGTGCAAATCTCAATGCCTATCATTTTCTTCCATAAAATTCTGAGAACCTTTTTATTTTGATCTTCTTTGTTGTGTTTTATGGGTGCACGAAAAAAAAAAAGCATCGTAAAAAAAAGCCTAGAAAAAAAATTGATGAAAAAAAACCGGGGAAGTGGTAAGGAGAAAAAGTTGTCCTCGGTAAGAGAAATAGAAGGGGAGGAGGGGGGGGGACGTCGAGAATCATAAATTTTATACAAATTCCGTAACTGGGGAAGGATGGGGTGGAATATTGAATTTGATCGACTATAGACATTAAAAAAAAAAGATCAGGGAAAACATAATATTCCACCCCCACCTTCCCAGTTAGGAATTTGTAGAAAATTTATGATTCTCGGGTGGAAACATCGTGATTTCACGAATTTTCTCTTACCGAGGACAACTTTTTCTCCTCAGCACTTCTCCGGTTTTTTTTTTCATCAACTTTTTTTCCAGGCTTTTTTTACGAGGTTTTTTTTCCCGTGCATCCATAAAACACCCATAAAGCAAAATAAAAAGGTTCTCAGAATTTTATGAAAGAAAAGGCGGGGCACTGAGGCTTGCACCACACGCCTTTTGCCTTGAATCCGCCATATTTAAAAAAAAAATTGTTGACCGTATTTATCTTGGGGGTATTTTTTCCAGGGGTATTTTTTCCGGGGGTATTTTTACCTAGCACCCCTCTCCCTCATCCTAGAAAAGGTATTCTTTTGGTAGGGGTTGGGGGTGGGGGGAAGAAGTCAAAGAATCGCTTCAAAACATGGTGCTATCCAAAGTAAGCTTCAACAAGTGATCAACAATCAACATTGAATACAGCCATACAATTGCAAACTTCTCAAACGTAATTTCGTAAGTCTCTGATAACAGAAACATCGCATACATACAAAAAGGGGTAGCTCCTTGCAAATCTACGGAGGGTGGCTGGGTAGGAATTACTTATTACATGCTACATACATAAGGATAGGGCCCTATCCTAAAATGATCCCACGTAAGTAAAGAACAAATTACAGGCACACAGTATCATTAGAGACTGGTCTTATTAGGATAAAACATAAATTAATCAGAAGAAAAAAGAAAGGAGCACTGCCCCGACTAACGAACTAACGAAATTTGAAAACACTAAACCATGCACAAAAATGTGCCCCCTTTCCTTCCAAATCTTTCACTTAATAGCACACAGTAACCTCAGAATCGAAATGGCTGGGGGGGGGGGGGGGGAAGGTTAGTCACCAACCAAAAATTCACTGTCGATCAGGATAATGAAATCGTCGGTGGGGTGAACTACAAGAGGTAGAAAAAAAAAGGTCCTCTCAAAATTTCCCCCAACACAAATTCCTAAATCCCATATTTCAACCATATTTTAACTAAAAAAGAAAACCTTAAAAATTCGTTCAAAACTTGTCCCCCAGAAGCGAGATAACTCTACAGTAATACCAGAAACAGCTTCAGGTAGACCCCGAACCCTGCTGGGGGAGCTTCACAGCGCTCCCCAGACCCCATTAGCTGATTTGGTTCGGCCGTACCACTTTTCATTTGCTTCCTACGGCCCTGGTTGTCAGAGACATACCTTCTGTTGGGTGAAAGATGAGACATACCTGTTACATGGAATGAGTTCGCCGATGTACTGACGGCTGTGTTATGATGTGTATTATCAATTAAAGGCTTTGCTTGAGTGATAAATTACGATCTTCCTTACAACACGGGATTTAGTGTATCGTATGGTAGCTGTTTTTAGGACGTCATAATGTGTTTTCCTTCAAATTACGCAGAAAATAATAGATTTACGGCGTAAAATGTTCCGGTATTTCTTTTATCAAATTAAATTACATTTCCAACGATAGTTTTCACGAAAAGATTGATCGATTAGTTCCGGAGATAATAGACATTTAGTACGTCGCATGGTGGCCATTTTTATGACGTCATCATGGCTATACATCGTCACTTCCGGGAGTGTCTCCCGGAGGATTTGGAAACTACAATGTGTGTACAGCTTCCATGTGCAATATGCAGCTTGTTGCCGGAACTGAAATGTTTTGGCACTTTTTATCGCTGACAGCGTGTACTATTCAACATCCGTGATTTCTCGACCACACCACTCTTGACTAATTTAACATCACTAGCCCAAATGAGCTGGGAGAGCACCACACCAAGGTCCTCAACCTCCTTAGACGAGTTAACAACAGTGGAACCAATCGTCAAGGTAATAATTTGCGGTACCTTTGGTAAAAATAACTGAGAGAGAGAGAGAGAGAAAGAGACCATGGCGCTCAAATATAGATCACTCGTTAGCCTCACATCTCAATCCATGGTGGCAGCAACAGTAGCCAGATCATCTCCAGCAAGCCACACAGTAATATTATCGGCGTAGGCTACAGCATTGGTTTCGAGCCCCAACCCAACCAAAATGTCATTAAGCACAGTGGCAAACAGAATAGGGCTTTAGGCAGCTACCCTATCTGTTTACAACACAGCAGACCCAAAACCGCCAAGTTTTATAGAATGTCGAGAAGAAGAATGTTGATATTGATAGTGACATAATATTAAATAGGTGGTTGGGTTGGTGGCTACCTCCAGATCTGGGGCCCTACAAGGCCGCGTTACCCGTATAGCTAGGACCGGTCCGAAACTAGGTCTTATTGTGCAGTCTTTCTAGAGATAAAATATACAAAAAAAGTCAAAAAGTTCAAACACCCGTTGTAGCGTTTTGCGTAATGTAACAAAAGCCGTAGGGTGCGGCCATTTAAGCAAATAAAAAAAATATTCATCACAGTCAAGTTTTATTCAGCTCAAATTACAAAACCAAAAGAATTACAAACATCTGGCTCCAATAGTATCCAAATCACAAGAACAAAATGATACAAAAAATTAATCAAAACGAAGAGAAAAATTACAATAATATCAGTTTCGAAGAACTATTCTGAGAAATAAATAGACAGAAATCGCTGTAAATAATATCTACCCCAAACAAAACTTGTTAAGGATTCAAGCCAAGCTTTTCGGCCGTGTGAAGTCGTGATATCAAACGCCAAGCTTTTTCGCCAAGCTAATCCCACCGAGTAATAGTTCGAAGGTTAAATGAAATGTATGAAAATTCCTTACAGCGCAATTTTAAATTATTTCATTTAACGTTTGAAGTATTAGTCAGTGGGATTAGCTTGGCGAAAGAGCTGGCGTTTGATATCACGACTTCACGGCCGAAAAGCTTGGCGGGAATCCTTAACAAGTTTTGTTTTGGGGTAGATATCAGTAATTTTTGGTCCAAATTGATGAAATCCATTTTGAAATGGCAATCTAGTTTTCTGGTCCATTTCTTTCTCTTTTTTTTTTTTTTTTGGTTTCGTTAGATTTTGAGGACAGCAGTCCCTTTTTTCATTTGATTAGCATTTTTATTATTATTGCAGTATCTCCTTGCAAACGCATGAATTTCTTTAATTTTCAGTTTGATATTGTTGCATAAAAACAATGTTAAAACAATGTAAAACAATCAATTTGGACCCTAGCCCCTGAACCACTTGACCAATTAGAAAGGTCTCTATGAAAAGGACACATCTCCAGAGCAATACCTGTAAAATGAGCTAAGAACCAGCTTTATTTACCGCATGGAAGAATTTATTTTCGTGATAAAAAAAAGCGTTAGTAGTAAGAATTAGGCAAATATCAACGTTATTCACGTCGTTTTTTCAACAAGAATACGTTAAGCTATGGGTCTAACAGTGACTTTTATTTTGTCAGGTGACCAAAGTCTCCCGATCAAACAAGTTTCAGCCTTTTCTGTCGCATTGTTATTTATCCTCACATGCCTGAAAACAGCCAAACTCCCTTTGCTGTAAAGACACAACGTGTCTAGTGGTCGCCATGCTCATAACACCACTGGCGACAGCCAGTGTTAGTAAGGGTCAGCCTAGGGTCTCTGTGTTAAACTCTCAACTTTGAGAGCTTATAACTCCGTCAAAAGTGAACATTTTAAAACCAAATTTGGAATCCAGCCTCGACTAGTCAAGGCCTCTCTACAGTCTAAAAATTGTGAAATTCGGTCCAGCCAAAGCCGAGATCCAGAACGGGGCCAAATAGACAACTTCTTGTTCTGCTTCTTGTTGTTGTTGTTGTGGTTGTTGTTGTTCTGGGGATACCTTCGTCTGTCCTCTCTACAGCTCAAACTACACCACCAAACATCATGGGAATAGGCTCAAATCATAGCTTCCTATGTGAACATGTGCCTTTTCAAGGTTATTTTAGTTTAACTGAAGTAGTTATTTAGAAAAAAGCCATCACGTGCTAATTGAAACAATGTTTTTTTGCTGATTAAAAAACAAATTCTCCCTACTGTAACGAAGTTCTCCCAACGTACAATAGGGAGCGTTCACAAATTACGTAACGCCTGGAGGAGGAGTTCAGCAAACGTGTTACGATCTGTTACCATGGGGGGGAGGGTGAGTATGATGAAGTTATAGGTAACACACTAATTGTGTGCTACATTTTTATGTACAGTATTGGACAATGCAATTTAGACAAAAAAATGTTGGCTTCTCTGCAACTCTCATTTATGGATTACTTCCTCCAGGGCGTAAATGGCTGCGGAAGTGCGATTGTTTTAAGGTATTGCTTTTAGAATGCATATTTCATGTCGCAAGATGGATAATTATAAACTGCTACGACCAATAATTACGACATTTAAGTCCGTTTTAGCTGTTAGACACTATTGGACGACGAGTCCACTTCTCACGTGCGGGTAGAGATGATCGAAGTACCCAATGACTTGCAGACTGAACTTTAGTAATTTAGTCTGGATAGGACAAGGCTTGTTACAATTTAAACATTGGCGTAATTCACTTTTGACCTGGTGCAAGAAAATAGTGTTAATGACTTTAGTTTGGGGACTAATATTCACCGACAAAATGCAAGCTGACCAGATCAGCTTATAAATCTTCTATTCAACTTCATTCAACTTACAGTTAGAACTAGCGCGGTATCTGATCACTTCTAATCTCTAACTTTCTTTTTTGATTGATGAAAGTATTCAACTCAGGAGCTTCTTTTCTCGGCATGGTCCCTCGGACAATACTCAGTCAGACCGCGCTTCGTGTTTGGAAGGGGGAGGAGGAAGGGGGGGAGGGGGTCGCGCGGGAAGCGTAAACATTGCAAAACCTCTACAAATCACAACTGCTGGCAACATACTGCCAGAAAATGAAACTCCGAATGTGGATTAGGACTAAAGTAAAGACTGAAAAAAGTCAAAGGAAAAAAGAAGCCACGAAAAAAAAAGGCCACGGAAATAACCGAAGGAAACTGTTTACTTTTTTCTTCAGTATTTTTTTGTTTGTTTTGTTTTTATAGATTGGGTTGGGGTGGGGTGGGGTGGGGGGGGGGGGGGGTTGAGGCTTAATGGTGCGTCGACAACTAGGTCATTAGTGCCAACCTCTGTCACAGTGCAGTGGTTCGGGTTGTCACTGGACCACGCATTAGAAATATTAAACAAGCTAGATTAGGTAAGAAATTTCACTACGAAACGGTTCTTACCTCAGTTTTTTTCCTCGGATTTTTTTCCTTCTGTTATTTTCCTACGGTGATCTTCGAGGTTTTTTTTTTTATTTTCACTGCATATTTTTTTCCGTTGACTGTTCACTGTCCAATCCTTTTTCCCTGTGCTTTCGTTCTGCGGAAATCTTTTTCTTTGCTTTTTTTTTTTTTTTGTTGGTTGTTTTTTTCCAATTTTTTTTCCCCTTAGGATTGTCTTTCCACAGCTTTTTTATTCCTAAATTCAAAGTTTCTGAATGCATTTCTTTAAGACAAAACCGCAAAATTGACTTTCAAATCGAATTTAAAACAAAATAAATTTTAAACCTGTTGCTCTATTTATATTTATAACTAAATGGTGTAATACTTTTAAAGTCAGTTGATAGGTTTTGTCATGCATAATAATACTTTTCCTGTCCTGGGACTGAAGAAGCCACCACATTTTCTTGGCCTATCCAGATTCCATAAATAGAGATTTGCAGTATTATGTGTTTGACTGACTTTATTCTGTGTTCAACAAATTTTATTTTTTCAGTTGCATCGCAGACACAGTATTGTATTTATTTTACGGGTATTATTATTCGTTTATTGAATTTAACAACTTCGTAATATTCAA
>JAHWFP010014812.1:0-26961 GCA_023313725.1 Lithobius niger | reverse complement strand
GGGGGGGGGATGGGGTAGGGTTGCTCGCTACTATTTTTTTCAAAATAAATGTTCCGAGCAGGAAAGACGCCTCACATTCAGCGCAGATTCGGACCCTACACCGTAGCGTGCATAATAACCTCACTGTTAGGTGTAGATGGATCCTGCAATCTCCAGATGAATAATAACTGCCACTGGGAAATTCCGATTTCTTTTGGATTTTGCACATGACGAAGTAGCTATTAGTTGATATCAAATGAAATAATGAATGCACCATAGTCGCATTTACACTGTAATGGCCGCCATCTTGAAATCAGGGCCATTTTGAAATAATTATGCTTATTATCGTTAGATTTCCTTCAAATCTAGAACAGAGACGAAATAGTTGATACCAAGTGAAACAGTGAATATGCCATCGTCAGTAGTAATATCTAATGGCCATCGTCTTGAAATTGGGGATCCATTTTGAAGTTATGCGTATTGTCCCATTTCGTTCAAATTTAGGACGGAGACGAGACAGTTGATACAGTATCAAACAGTGAACGTGCCATCGTAACTAGTAATCTCTAATGGCCACCATCTTGAAATTTGGTGGGCATCTTTAAATGATGCTTAGTATCGTCCAATTTGTCGTCCAGTGTAGAACAAAATTTAGAATAAAGACAATATTGACAGTTGAAACAATGAATGTGCCATTGTCATTATTAATCTGTAATCCACGCCATCTTGTAATGAGTCAGCCATTTTGAAATTATGCTTATTATAGCCTGATTTCCTTCAATCAAAAAAAAAAAAAAAACATGGGAAAGAAAAATTAAAAAAGGAAGTTGTACTCAAACTCTAAAGTGGGTGTATAGTGCATTCTTCTCGGTGCAGGTAGTAGCCTACCGTCAGCTGCACTGTTTTATAGTTTAGGTACAATTCTAAAAGTAACAGGTATTAATAAACAAAAAACGGAACGTTAAATGTTAAGAGTTAGGGTCTAACAGTCAAAACCTAGAAGGAACACGGACAAGCTTTGACAGTTAGGGTCTAGGTGTAAAATTTTGTCAGTAAGAGGCTGGTAAGCATTAGACCCTTACTACCCGGTGGCTAGCTTTCGTCCTTAAGAATAGGAAAGCAGTAAATACATTTTGACAAAAAACTGTAAATCCTCCTATAAAGACTCATGTGATGATCCAGTGGTAGTATGGTGTACGTTTCCTGCTTTGCTTTATGTTGAAAAGTTTATTTTTCGGTTTGGTAACATGACAGCACATACAAAGTAATGAGGATCAGTTACCTTAAAATCTGTGAAATTAGTATAAAAGTAGCTTTAAAGAAAGTTCTTGGATTTACAAAATTGGCTTGATAAATCATTAAGCAAGTCCAGTGTTAGTATGATGCATTTCCTGATTTGCTTTAGGTTGAAAGTTTGTTTTTCGACTTAGTAACATGACAGCACATTCGCAGCAGAGAGCAT
This sequence comes from Lithobius niger, assembly GCA_023313725.1. Taxonomy (NCBI): domain Eukaryota; kingdom Metazoa; phylum Arthropoda; class Chilopoda; order Lithobiomorpha; family Lithobiidae; genus Lithobius; species Lithobius niger. The sequence continues at coordinate 25,520 of JAHWFP010014812.1, read as the reverse complement.
TATTGGTTATCCTCTACCATAATGTACGAAAGATTATCAAAAATTCTAAAGCATTAAAAGACAAAATGCGAAACTTCACAAGAAAATTATGTTCTTAAAGTTCCTTAACGATATTCTAAGAACAAAGAAAACCTGCTACAACCGTTCATACACACGTTCTGTCGGAATAGACTAGAACTAAGCTAACCACCGGGTAGTAAGGGTCTAATGCTTACCAGCCTCTTACTGACAAAATGTTACACCTAGACCCTGACTGTCAAAGCTTGTCCGTGTTCCTTGTAGGTTTTGACTTTTAGACCCTTACTCTTAACATTTAACGTTCCGTTTTTTGTGTATTATATACATATTATCTGGATGTTATCGTTTTATCTTGGCGGGCGACACACTAGCGTGTGTCTTGATTAAGGAAAATTGGAAATAAGCCATCAGCGAAAATTATACACTAGATCGTTGATGGCTTATTTCCAAATTTTCCTTAATATTATTTACAGCAATTTATGTTTATTTATTTCTCCTTCGTTGAGCCTTAAGAGTGTATGATTTGTCTTCCCTCTCCATTGCGTTTGGCCGAGCACATTTAGTCGAATGGAGTCCTGGCCACGGTTGTGACCTTAATAACGGGTTTAGTGAGTTATCTTCGTGCGAGTGGAAGCTGTGGCCGTTGCGGACTTGCGGTTAAGGTGCTATGCAAGTGATCTGGGGGCGAACTGGATAGCTGGTTTGAATCCGGGTCATGCCACTCCGACCAAACGTAAGTGCATAAAGGCGACTTACTGAACTACGTTATTTCTAGTGTATAATTTTCGCTGATGGCTTATTTCCAATTTGCTTAATAACTATTCTCAGAAAGCAATCAAACAAAATGAAATCTTGTAGCCTACTTTACAATAATATACGAAACAAAAAGTAAAGCCAAATAGGAACAAAACAACAAAATTTGCAAGAAATGGATGGAACGTTCACCTTACAATGTTATAGACTTGTTTCCCAAGCTATGTCGATTTAGATTAATCAATCACTCAAACAGAGTGTTACTGAGGCGTGTTCAAATTAATTTTGCTTTGATATTAATAGGTAAATTGTATTGTGGGCAGTTTCACGTTTCATCGTGAAACGTTTTCGTCAAAATGGCTGTTAGAACTAGTAGCTATACGAATGGGATTGGTTTATTTAATTTCTAACTACAGTATTCTCCTAATCAGAAAGTTATGGGTTAAATGTAGATGCAAACAATAAACAAATACAAAAAAAAGTATGTATATAGGTCCAGGCTGGGGCTCGAACCCAGATCTTGCCACTTATTACTGGGACGGCCCTTCTGTATTCGTGCTCCAACTGGGCTTCAGTGGTGAGCCGACGGCCTCTAACGTTAAAGCAAGAGGGAAGACAACTGATTTTTGGGATCTACCCTCTGAAAATCATGCAACTAAACCGTAAACAATCAATCACCAGGTTTAAGGTTTAAAGAGACTTCCCTTCTTGTCCTGTAGACTGATCTATAAGTGCGCGCAGTGGATCGGCATATTAAAGTCGATTCATTCTCAAGTCCAGCTGAAAACAAGGCCGAGATCCTGCCGCTGAGCCATACTGACAGCATAAGAGTCCCTCCAGTGGCGATTGGAAAGTATATGTATATATGCACGTGTTAAATGCTGCCTATGGATGTTTCCTTTTGGTCGTGTCAGTATGGCTCAGATGTAGGACTTCGGTCTTTGGTTTCAAAGGTGGTGGGTTCTTTTTCCCAATCAGACAGTTTGACATTGAAGTCCAAAAGGCAATGTAAATAGTTTTGCATCTGTATTTATTTAACTCTTGTTGAGCCGTCGGCTTTCCATCCTGTGTGAGACGTATTTTTTTAGTAGGTTAACATTTTTATACTTTACGGGATTTTTATTTTTATTTTTATAAAATTTTTATATATTTTTTATATAATTTTTATAAATTTTATAAATTGTAGACATTTAGTATACAATTTTGCATTTAGTAACGACTGGGCCTGTGAGAACAAATTCTTACGAAGATATTTTTCACCTTCTCCTAGGTTCGTTCATTTGCTTTCAGAGGCCAATTCATTAAAATTGATTGTCTTCTAATTTCTAGTCCTTTCTTTCGGTCGTGAGCAATATAATGTCGTGAATGACGTTTTCGCTGTTACCTGATGTTGTTAAACGAGTAGAGATTTGCCCGAAGTTATAAAAGCAACGATAATAATGTTAAAGTAAACAGTAGACCAAGCGGGACACTAATTAGTAATTCAATGTAACGGAAAGCACTTGATGATAGCCTCCATAGTTAGGGAAAAAGAGGTCTCAACGCAAATTCATATTAAACAAAAAAATATATATACGGTTTTGAACTCCGGCGTACGAAGTAAAATATAGGCGCCATAGTTTTACCGCGATCGATCGGTTAAATTCGCATGCAGTAAAGCCGGATTTGCTGCGGAAAAAAATACCCCTTTAAAAAAATCCCGACGTATAGAGACGGAAGAGAAATTGCAGGTTAGGAGTCGGTTTTTAAAAGATGGAAGGTCCTCTGACAACGAACGGCCTCTGGCAGGGCATTCCAGCATGACCCTATACACGGTTGGTAAAAAAAAAAAAATGTCTACCATTCTGTTGACCGACCCTGGAACCAACTTAAGAAAGTTCGCCCCTTGTGTGGCCAGAAGAGAAGAAGTGCTCGCACCCCAGTCCCATTTCTAAGCAGCTCATACGCGAAGTGCAAAATCGCGCCCTTAGTTTACGGAGTTCAATGGAGTCTAACTTGAGAATTTCAAGCCTGTCAGCGTAATGTGCATGAGAAAGACCACTAAGTGAACCTATGCCGTACGTATTCGACCAGCTTAATATCCCTACAAAAGCGGGGGAACCATATTTGACTAGAATATTCTAACAGGGATCATGCATAAACCTTAAAAGGCAATTACATCCATTTTCACATGCATGTTTGACTTTTGGATCACTTAAACCATGCGCAATCGCTGTTTTGCCGTGACGTCATCATGAGTTAGCCAATGACGAACGAGAACAACGGCTGTTTGGCCGTCTGATTGGACTAACCCAGTCACGTGATATGCACGTCACAGCAAACAGCCGTGGCGCGTTGTATACACAATAACTAAACACAAGAATTGCGGTAAGAATACGTTACGTACGTCCGATATAACAATTTAATTACTGCATCACCAAAACACGACACGGAGGTCACGATTGTTTTGCTGGAACGCGCAGAAATTAATGCCGACAGACGGATCTCTTCGATTTCGATTCATAGCCGATTGAGATAGCTGTATTGACTGTGAGGATCTCAAGGGTCTGACGGCCTTAGCTGGCCACTACACTGCCGGCCAGCTAAGGCCGTTAGACGCTTGAGCTCCTCACAGTCAATACAGCTATCTCAATCGGCTGCGAGTCGAAATCGAAAAGTGACATCTGTCGGCATTAATTTCTGAGCGTTCCAGCAAAACAATGGCGATCTCCGTGTCTTGTTTTGGTGATGCAGTAATTAAATTGTTATATCGGACATACGTAACGTATTCTTAGCGCAATTCTTGTGTTTAGTTATTGTATAAGTGATCCAAAAGTCAAACATGCATGTCAAAATGGATGTAATTGCCCTTTAAAGATTCATTCAAGAGTGTTACAATCACCGTGTAACAGGCTAGTAACATGCAATACAATGTCGACTAATTGGCCAGTACTTCCTTTCTAGGCATACTGGGATCGCAATGAATCGTTGCACCCCAGAAATTGGCCAAGAAACGCTTGCTAACCTGAAGTAGTTGCAATTTCTTAACCAACTGCAGGCTACCTCTTGTGCACGGCCTGTTGCTATTGCATACTCCCTAAAGCACGAATCTACTGTTCAGAATCGTATAATTACAGCGATTCTGGCACTAGATTGCCAGCTAGTGTTTGTGTCAACCTAACCAGTTGAGGCCTCTGGAATACTAGGGCTAGTGAGAGCGAAGCTGTCACTAGTGCCTAATAATTAAAATACTATTTTTTTTTCCTTCTTCGTTGAATTAAAGTAAAAATTATGACAATTTTTCACCCTCTGACAATTCCTTTTGAACCAAACGAGGAAATAAGAAATAAAAGCTCGTGTTGCGTGTATACTCATCTCCTCCATTCCGTTACTCTTCTATGCTTTTCATTAAAATTTTCCCATCATAACAGCAGGGTAAATTTTAGAAGATTCAGTTGGTAAATTCATTACCGCACCTAGTTATAGCATTCATAGCCATTGCGTAAAGGGGTTTAGGAAAACCTTTGTGAGTCATGAATGCTAATACCTCATTCTGGTGTATAGCCATTTCACCGAATTCCGTTTCATCAAATTTCAATCTGTCTTCATTTTCGGCGAAACCGGAATTCCTGTTTCACCAAATATTTTTTCCTAAATTACGTGCGCTGTGGCTAAATTATAGCATAAGATATCGCTCAAATCACAAATTCCTTCCAATTAGGAATACCTCCTTAAGTTCTACACTGTCAAATTTTGAAAGAATATTTTGATTCGTCGTAACGGGAATTTCCCCATTCGCCGAATTTTAACCAGGGCTTAATTTTGGGGGGAAACCCGAACAACTTTCGGCAAACCGGGTATACACCCTTATTCATTCATGAAATCAAAAGAACGCAAGCAAAAAGCAGCCATGGTGTGCTCAACCATTGCTTATCTAGGGTAAGCACCTTATGTGTTATTTCATTCGTTCTGAATTACTTTTTTTTTAGCTCATCGCGGTAAATAAATACTAAAAGTGTAAACGACTAAGCGTAAGCGTAAGTAACGTGTGGTTGGGTTAGTTTGCAAAGCAACCCTGAATAAGACCCAATACGACCATGATTTTTGCATTCATTATTCGTTAATGATCTTCAAAAATTCATTTCGAATGGAGTATGTGTGGATTCCACGAGGGGGGCACACCTCCGCACCTAACATATACTGGCCACCAGGGCGCACTTATTATATAGCTTTGATGCACAGCTACCAGGCTGTGCCACGACTACAATAAACTTCTGTATAAGGACCTGCACCCATAGCACGGGTGCTATCCCTGATAACACCTACCTTTGTCTCTTTCATCCACACTTATGCACTCAGGCCGTAAGGGCCAAGTATTCCAATGGCCTCGAGCGATGGAGTTCCTAATCAATTATTTTGATTACGAGACTACAATTTTTCACGTCAGTAATAACCTACAACTGTCTAGCGAAAACAGTTTCACAATGGGACTGACCGGGAGTTACAAAATTAAATTTTGAAAACAGCTTGTATGATGGCAAGCAAAGGCAGTATAGCGGCACCAGGAATTGATTGCGGGGGGGGGGGGGGGGGCACACATTATCAACGGCTTTCTAGTAAATAAAAGTAATTCAAAGTTTTATCAATTAGTTTACTCATCAAAAAATGCCTGTACGAATAAGCCAACGTACGAATACGCCTATGTCGAGGAAACTCTCGTGTTGTGTAAGGGTTGAGTTGGGGGGGGGGTCATAATTAATTTGCAGTTTCAACTATTAAATAACGAGAAAATCCTACAAGCGCGTTACTGTATTTTTTTAACTGTTGGCGTGAATACCGTTTTAAATTGTGATTTTGTCTGAACTCTAAAATTTTTTTTGGGGGGGGGGGGAGGCACACCCAGGGAGGGCAGAACTGAAATCTAGGAGGGCTCGTTCCCCTCCCCCGCAGCGCCGTTGATCTGCTGCAGAGGGAATGTGGGACGCTGATTTTTCTTCGGCAGGGGGACGTCAGAAAGGAACGTTCCACACAGTTTGCGCAGCTTAGAGGTATTTGGGTGCCCCAAAGGTGGTAGTAGACGCCACTTCTTCCACCTTGGGGCTACGAATGTGAAAAATACAACGTCCGTTATTATTTTCCACTAAGGATTGAGAAAAGACATGACGAGTTGGGGCTGTAAGCGGGATATTTCGGTGCGATAGAGGGAGACAATTTGTAGTTGCGTGTGATTGTCCAACACAGCTGAATTGATAAAGAGTGGCTACTTGCAGAAATTAGCAAGTCAAATTTCTTTATCTTTAATTTATTCATTTGCAATGTATCTAGGTTTGACTGGTTCAAATTTGGTCCATTTTTCCGGAAGTTAAGAATGCCTCTTACCGAATTTAGTATAAGAAAACGTTAAAATCAAGTAGTGAAGAAAATTGAAGTGAAATTAATTTACAGTTTACACTGTTAGAACATAGGGGCATTGTAACGGAAAGGTTTGGAGTGGGGCCCTTTTGCTGGGGCTCAGGAGGCAATCAAATCCTCTTCTTAAACAACAACACCCACTTACAAACGCGTATAGTACATATCAATTTTAAAAGGTACATTCCTCCCAACGCTATTTTTCTCGATCCTCCAAATCAAGTACGGCCCCAAAGTTCTATTTACTTACCGTTAATCAATACCTTTCTAAAAATCCGTTTTAGTATATATATACAAATTTTTAATCGTTTGCTAATAATTAGGCTGCCATTAGATCAAAAATCTAAAAGACTAATACGGTAAAAATTAAAATTATTTATGCCAGTAGATCGCCGAAGAAAAATTATAAGATACTAGCATAAAAAAATTATAAAGTGTGATGCTAAAATACGAATATCTTTCCGGTTTGCGGCGAAACTATTTTTGCGTTCATGCTGTTTCGTCTACTACGCCCAAGGCCAACTGAGAAAGTAGCTGAGAGGAACGCAGCTACTATCTTAGTTGGCCTTGTATTACTGCACCGAGTCTCGCGAAACGGTGCGATGGTAACATGCGCGGATGGTGATGTGCGCGTGGCTGTTATAAGAAAGGCTGAATGTACCTTTAATTGGGCTACACCATGCAGAAAAGATTAGCTTGCTTCTTACTTCGAAGCCTCATACCCAGACACGATCGACACACGTACACACAATGCTTTTCATCTACCAATCGTAAGACATCACGCGCATACGTACGTCACTTCAAACGTGCACACACACACGCACACGTGCTTTACGTCTACCAATCGTAAGGTAGCACGTGTAGGAGTATACGGGCGCGTCTGCTGGCGTACAGAAGCACTCGTAAACGACGCTGTGCCTCACATCAACAGCAGATCAGCAAGTTTAACGCAGGCGACAGATTGAAGACATTGAAGAACCATGGCATCTCGAACTCAACTGGCTCTTCTACTTTTTATGTCTCTCTTCTTAACAACAACAGGAACAGCAGGTTAGAAATTATTTTTAAGCTCAGCATTCGACTTTTGCATCGTTGTGTACGGAAAGTTGCTAGTTCTTTACCCATTTTTCGCAAATTGTTGAACACTGAACAACTTCGAAGGTTTCTGAAACGTCCGGTTTCTTGATCATCAATCTGCTTTTTACAAACTTTTTGGCGGCGAGTGTGACATTCCTTAAATAATCCAGGGAGCGGTATCAGAGGCCCCAAGCCCTTTTGCTTTCCTTTCACCAGTTGGGTGGTGGAGAATATTTTGTTTTAATATTATTTTTTAAAACAATCACACGTATGTTTGAAGTTTCCTACGTAATTTATTTCCGATACTTTTATTTTAGCTGGTGAACTGTGGGTTTATTCACAAAATTTTTTTCTTGCGATTTTGGGGTTGTATAATCCCCAGGTTTGCTCCTCCCATTTGAAGAATTCTTTCTAAATCGAATGTATAGCAAGGTTGGAAACCGACGTTTTAACGATTCTAAAGTTTGCTTTGTTCAGCTACCTTAAGCCTTTACAATATTAGTTTTTAAATTACGACTATTATGACACCATAGTAGGCAATATGAAGTAACGAAGTTAAAAATTGGTATTTAAGGTTAAGAAGGGAATCACCTGTTTTGATTATTGGGGGTCTTGTTCTAGCTCCGGCTAAAAAGCCTATGTCACATGCTAAGTTTCGTTTTGTAAAATTCTTGATACTAAAACGCTTATCTTACCGTCTTTTTACAGTCATGTTGTTTTAAAGTTCATGGTGTTTTATTTTAAAACCCAAATTAAAAAACCCAAAACCCAAACAGCACCATGTTGCGAATTAGTGATTTGAGGGTTAGTCTCTTCAAATCTTGATTCGGCTCAATCCCCAACATTGGAACTATATTACAATCTGTATTTACAGAATATCGTCATTATTGCTTATTTAAAGAACAAGGCGCAAAAGAATTCTAATTCAACGCAATCAAGTTTTAACCAACTCAGGAGTTTCGCTCACCCCTTTAATTTGGTTCCAGTATATTGAAATGAAAGTTGGACTGCTGGCTAGGCTTGATTAACTTGATTCATAGCCTTGATAATACTGTGTTTTGTTGGCTTGTTCTCTAACCACGGGTCGCAGCTCTCTGTCGAGACGCGCCTATCACACAACTGGACTAAACCATGCGCAATGGCTGTTTGCCGTGACGTCACCATGAGTTAGCCAATGACGAACGAGAACAACGGCTGTTTGGCCGTGTGATTGGACTAGGCCAGTCACGAGATATGCACGTCACAGCAAACAGCCATGGCGCGTGGTATAGCCCACTCAGATGGCTAAACAGCTGCACTTCTTCGTGAAAGGCTAACTCGTGGTGACGTGACGGCAGAGAACTATAACGAGGAGTTGTTTGGGAAGCGGGTCATGCCCCTATTCTTCCATCAATAAACCAAAGGATTTGCAAAATGACCACCAGCGCATGCAAATCAGGCCATGAACATACCACACAAGGTGGATGCATTTTGTGGCGGTAATACAAAGTGGTAATATATTATCCAACACTCGACGTTCCTATAACATAACTGTTTATGATCTTATGATCTCCTGATTAGTAAATATCAGTGTTAGGATAGGTTAGGGGAGTTTAAGACCAGAATATTCTGCTATACAACTTTGCTATATGGATAGAATTGCTAATTCAGCCGATCATACCCAGAATACGGGTTGGGGTTCTATTTGTAATATTATTTTATGACCACTTCGAACCCTAGGTACAAATTACTTCTATTTGATGTAGTTTGGCTTTACAGGGCACCAGTGAATAATCGTAAATGTTAGTAAATATTTGCCCAGGCAAATAGAAAAAAAAATTAATTACATGCAGATAAAGGACTAATAATTATACGAGGCATCAGATGGCAAAGTGTAAGTCACCGGTTGACATAGTCCCTAATATACGTGGAATATATTAGGGACTTTATCCCTAATAACCTTTCCCCCCATCTTGCCCTTGGTCATATTAATAAAAGGTTTTTTTTTCCAGCAAAACCCGAATTTGGCATTTTTCATCACATGACCTGCATGTTGGGGGTTGGTAAGAATTGCCCAAGTAAGTACAATTTTTTTTAATCAAATCTCCAAACGAAATAAGTTATCAATTTTTCTCTGTAACCACAAAAAGGACAGTCACGAAATTTTGTATTCCCCTGCCGAAAGTCAACTCCTTGCTGTGAAAACAGTTTTTAAATGAATTAGCAACTGAACGACTTTCTGTCGTTGCGCGTCCCACGCGTTATTAAACTTACTGCGTCTAAACATTGGAACTGTACGACAGACCGACAGAAATGTGAACATTCTGGTGTTTTGATTTCGTCGTTGGAACGTGAACTTCACGGTGAACTTCAGATTTCGCTTACTACACTCGCTTCCTATCTATGGTCGCGAAAAAAAAATATTGATTGGTTAATAACGTGGGGAAACCACAAATATTTTAAATAGCGTCAATTATTTAAAAAAAATTGATGAAAGGGCGCCAAGTTGAGCATGGTTCGGATAGAGTGGGAAAAATCACAACTATTTAAAGGAGGGTCAATCATAGAAAAAATTAGTGAAAGACCGCAAAGTTGAGAATAGGATAAAGTGGGGGAAATCGCAACTGTTTGATGGATGGCACAATAACAATATAATAATTGGTGAAAGGGCGAGAAGATGAGAATGGTTCGGATTTCAAAAGAGTTGCATTAACAGAGTTGGGTGTTGCAACTTTTAGAAAAACTTGACTTCGATTCGACTGGACACGTGGTTCGATTTCAAATGAGTTGACAGTTACATCCATGTTCTACTATGCGTGGCATCCTGGATAAGAGAGTTGTCCTCAGAGAGTAATTTGTAGAATGGTTAAATCTAAGCCCAAAACAATAAATTGCAAGCAAAAAAACCCGCTAAGTTGTAGCCACCGAACGTCTGAGATATCAAAAAAAGGTCCCCACTAATCAGACATACGACGCAACTTGCGGTACCTTCCTAAACGACCAAACAGAGTGAACCAAACGCACCACTGTTGGTGACAGTTTGGCTCATTCCCTGCTAATATCCGTGTTGTTGTTGCCTGTTAGCTCGTGCATGCTCAAACCTCCACCCCAGCAAACCACCTCCCTGAGATGGTTCGCAATTTGGCATTGCTCTCGCCTGGTCACGTCTTATTAGTCAATCCTGGTCACATCTATTAGCCAGGTCTGGTCGCGGTGTAGGTATGACGTATCGAATACTCTGCTGAGCTTGTTGAGCTGTGTTGTAGTTTAGGAAGGTCCTGAAGGATGACGCAATATCACTGCGCACGCGCGACGTCAAGTTTGGAGCCGAACTGTCTCTAACAGTGGTTCGTTCTGTTCGCTCTGTTCGGTGCTTTAGGAAGGTGCTGTTGGTGCTAGCTATGTATACTTTAAAAAACATTTTACTGAATGGTTCGGCAATATCTTTTTTTTTTTCCGAATAAGCATATGCAGTGGATTTTACCGTGATAATGTTAAAGATATTCCGTAAAATATTTTACATATAACCAATTTACAATTAATTTTTACATCACATTTGAAGGCATTTTGTTGAACCGCTGTAGAAAAGAGTTTTATACTCGAAACTTTAGCTGTTAGTGTGGAATTAAATGCACTATTATCCGCGAACCCTTCGTGACGTTGCGTAAAGGATACTGACCGAAAACCGAGGGCAATCTTAAACAATGCACGAGGGCGCGCATCGCCCGAGGGGATTTGTTTACGATTGCACGGGGTTTTCGGTTATTATCCGTTTTAATGCCTGTTTGAGCCGCGCACAAGGTAATTGTTTAAATCATGCGCCGTTCCAAGTACCGATCTACAGTATTGTATACGTTCCCCTTCACACAACAACGAGGATTTCGCTTAATATCGAAAAACAAAGGGTTGCATTTTTACTGCGTGGGTGTTTTTCCCATTTCTCTTTCTGTTAGTGGTTGATTACCCGTAATGGCATGCTGTTTTGCAAATTCCTGCAAAACTCGAAATATAAATAACCTAACAAGTTTTTTAAAAAATGTATGACGTCATGTTTCCTTCCACTACGAGTACAAAAAACATGTCGATTCATACTTCTAGAGTCTACGCAGTTACTGGTAGAGTCTACGATTGGGGTATTTATGAGTTTTTTGCACTCGTAGAAGAAGGAAACGTGGCGTCATACAGTCAGTTTCCTGAAAACATAATGTGGAACAGACTATAGCTACTGTACGTAACCTCCATTTCAAAAGGATTTTAGCGAGCGTTAACCGCACCCGGTCATCTGCCCATTTCATTTCACCTCCATTTCATTTTACCTTTCAACAACAACCAACCAACCTTGTAACAAAGATATAACACATGCACGAAGAATGAAACGGGCGTTTGTTGAGTGGTTAAGTTCCCTATTTATAACAATGTAAAACAATGGTTAAAACAATGTAACTCCGGAATTGCTCGACCAATTAAAAAAGTGGTCTCTCTGAGGATGAAGCCCAAGGAAATTGCTGGCTTAGATCATGTTTCAGATTTTAGGTAGGCGCAAAAGTTTTTTCTGAAACCGTGTCTCACAAGAACAAGAACAACAACAAGAAGTGAGCACTTTTCAAATTGACGTGCGGCTCCCTACGTTTACTCTTGCGCGGAAATTGATAAAAGTTGGCATAAATATACCTTTCATACCTATCTACTATCTGGCCAAATATATTGAATAGGAACGGAGAAATTAATAGTTTTAGTTTTGCTGGAAAGAGGACTTCAATCATATACGTATACGGCTATCGTCGTGTATGATACAATTAATTTAAATAACATAATATATTTCTTATAACTGCGGACAGTTTTGTAGGCTTATTTGTGCAATTAGTTTCCAAGGCGTAGGCTAACAGGTATGAGTAAGTTATTCATTTCCAACACCTGCCAAAATCTCGTTTACTTGCGTCTATATTGAATGGCTGGTTGATTTTTAAAATTTTTGGTACATCATGTCATCTGAAGCAAACTGATGCTCGTATAAATGAAACGACTAGATTATGTACCTTTTAGATTTTTTAGTAGAAAAAAGAAGTCTTGTATGGGCGGCCATCGCAGGATGCGGGGGGGGGGGGGGCAGAAGGTCTCCATAATACACCAGCATAGATTCCATAACTGCTGAAGGAGGATGGCAGTCTCTCATAATACCCTGGCTGGCATCGATTTACTGTAGAAGGATGAGTCTTGCAAACATAATGTGGAACAGAGTATAGGTATTGCGCCGCTTCGGGTGTACAACTATGACTTGCACAACCCTTGCAACCTTCTCTCCTATGTGCATTTGCTGTGAAGAAGCTAGTACTGATGAGAAATTGCTGGCTTGTGCTCAGAAGACTGCCGTGCTGATTGCTGTGTTGCTACGATGCCCGCCTACAGAAGAAGCTTGGTGGTGTTTTCTGTTGTGTGCATCCTCCATTTTGCATGTACACAGTGGAGATTGTTGGCTGCTGTGTGCATCTTATGTGGTGTTAGGTATAGTTGTGGTTGTACCTTGTACACAGTGGTTGTGTTGGGCGTCTGCTGGTAGTAACGTTTGGTACGTGGTGGTATCCATCATAGTGACTGCTGTGACAGTTTTGTGTGGTGGTGAGTGATGGTAATGGTGCCTTGTACACAGTGGGAAATAATGTCAGTGATCTCTGTGTAGCACTACGGATTGGGTGGAGTAACAGAGTTGGTATTGGGTGTACTGTGCTTGTGTGGTTTGGTTTGCCTAGGTTACGGTTGTTGTTGATTAATTACCATGTAGTTGGGCGTACGGCTTCGGGCCAGGGCCCGTAGAAAGAAATTGAACTGAATTGAAAGAATCCGTGTTTCAGCTAAACGAATATAGTTTTAAACCAAACTAAGTAAGTTGTTAATGTTCGGCCTCGAAATTGGCAGCTAGAAACGACAGAATGTCGTATTTATTTCGCAGATTCAAGATTTCAGAGCTGAGATGAATTGTTTCGAAATGGACTGCAACAATCGACTGCATGCATAACCATTGTAGCGCGACGCCATAGCTGTAAACAAGAACACAACTGTGATATATGGAGCTTGATTTTGTACGGCAGATGTGATAGCATATATTGTTGTTGAAAATTTGCAAGCTAAGGCTCGAATGTTCAATGGACTGCAGTGGGGAGGGGGGGGGTTCCCCTCCGCCCCCCAAAAAGAGAAAAAATGTACGATTTTTTTGTATGGCGTGAGGAAGGGTAATTAGTTTAGACTTATTTATGGTACATTTTTTGGTTTTTTGGATTGAAATAACGGTATGCAGACGCAGTGTCTGTTACCGGCACCCTAGTTTTACTAGGCGGGACGGGAAAAAAACACAATTACAACAACCACAAAAAACGCTGTTCTACACTTATTTTGTGACGAGGCCCTGTGATCAAGGGCGGATCCAGAACGAAGTCTTGGAGGGGGCCGCAGGACGATTTTTCTACATTTTCGTGCATTTCTTCGTAATTTAGCTGCGTTTTTTCTAAATTTTCACCAATATTTCCGTATTTATTTGTCTTGGAGGGGGCCGCAGCCCCCTCGGCCCCTCCCTTGGATCCGTCCTTGCCTGTGATAGTCAGAATGATCACAATGTTTAGGAATTTTTATTGTTATTAAAAATAAATGTAACTTACGGCTGTGGTCTCTGATGGGTAGTTATTACATCTATTTCAAATTTTTAACGACACTTCGTGCTGGAATTGTTAAAAAACATAGGCAGAATTATTGCCGGAGACGTGCCAAAAGAGCTAACCAGCGACAACGCCGGGAGGTCGCGCATGGGCAAGGCCAGCTGAGATAAGTGTTGAGCCGGGAAGGAGCTATTATCTCAGCTGGCCTTGCACATAACCGCAATCGTTCCTTCCATAGGCTATCTATACCTAACGTAAATTCCACATTGCCGATTATAGCATAAATCACTCTAATACAATTTTTACGTTCGGAATAGTCCCACACTTAGGTTTCATAATAAGTATTCACTAGTTTGTTAGTCCAGAGTTGCTTTACAGTTGCATCGATTCGTCGGATCGAGAACGACAGCCATATTGATTTCAGAGATCACAAATACATGACGTCAGAGTCAGCGCATGCGCAGCCCGATTTATTTAGGAAAAGCGGTCCTTGGGTGAAGAGGAGGACCGCTCCCTACCTCGCTTGTTAGCGTATAGGAGCTTGATTGGGTAAATTAAGCTCCTAAAAGGTACACGGATTACAAACAAAAACGTCAAGTGTTCCGTAAATAAAAGGATTATATGATTGAAGTTTCACTTGTTAAAATGTACACGGATAAAAATTGATAATTTTTAATTGAAATATAATCTAATGTACAATTGAGAAAATTGCATCTGTTTAAGTGCTGTTGTGCTTTACCAATCATATATGTAAAACGTAAAGCACAACAGCACTTAAACAAGCAGATGCGATTTTCTCAAATGTACTTTTGATTATTTCAGTTAAAAATTATCAATTTTTATCCGTATACATTTTAACAAGTGAAACTTCACCCATGTAACCATTTTTTTTACGGCACACATGACGTTTTTGTTAGTAATTTGTATCATTATAGCCTACATTGCACTTAATGCCCTTTTCGGCGAAGGAAAGCCCAGCTGAAACAATACGCAACAATGTAAAAACCCATTGTTGCCGGGAAAGCCCGCACTTTCATCTGAAGGCGGGAAAAGTGCGGGCATTCCCTAGGGAATGCCCGGGGTTTGAAAAACAGCTTATTTTAACAAAACAAAACAAAAAACACGTTTGAAGTAGCAAAGCACTACATTACAATGCCGTTACATTTACAAAAGATTACGTAATGATTGTAAAATGGTTACAGTTTTTAACAACCAAATGTTTGACCGGGTTTTCATTTGTAGCTCCGGCCTGATACATTTGCTACGACGTTCAAAATACCGATGATATTTGCTTGCATACTACGACTGCTTTTCTTGTACTGTTGTAAGGATTTCAAGTTACGGTGGCCAGTTGTTTGCACAATGAGCTGCTCTTCTACGTCGGGTCGATACAAAGTTGTTGCTGACACGAATGTTGTGATTGCTTAATTAGCCATCCAACTTAGCAATTGGCATCTGTTGCAACATTTTTGATGATGTTGCTCGGAACATTTTTACCCACGGGCGGTTGTAATACAAAATGTTATTACTATATTTCTTTTTGGGGCAAAAATACACAACCTCAGTATTTGCATGTTCGGGCCAATAATTTTGATACAGTCTGTGCACGTTGCCAGGACAACGAGAAGGATTGTCGGGAAGAGAAAATGCCTTGACTCTCTTCGGTTGCAGTTTTATATGTTTTAAATAAATCAGCACAAATTCATGTAAATTATATAAAGGAAAGAGGAAAACAAGCCAAACAGCAAAAATAATACACTAGAATTAACGTAGTACAGTGAGCCACCTTTGGATTGGCATGACCCGGATCGAAACTAGCAACCGAATTCGTCCCTAGATCACATAGCTGTTCGGCTTGTTTTCTTCTTTCCTTTTATATGTTTTAACCCACATTGATTTATTTTTGAAACGTTTAATATGTATTCAAGGCATTCTCGTCCATCTTCATTTGACCTGCCAAAAGTTTGTTGTCTTTGTGTTAAAGTTCTGTCCTGATTTTGGCCACGCAACGCACAAACATGCACATCGAAAAGCACAAACACGGAATACGATAAGGCATTTTGATCATCAGTAGCCTACCAATTTTAGTTTCACGCAACACGTTCAACTATTTTCGAATCTTTACAAATAATGTAAAACAATGGCCCGTTATTTCAAGAACGTAACAATGCCACGTTCTTTCAAAGCATAGAACGTCTACCAACAATAGCCGACAATGGGAACGAGCTCGTCGCCGTAATGGGCATTAAGTCGGATAATGACCGAAAACCTTGTGCATTCCTAAACAATGGCCCTCGGGACGCTGCGCGCCCTCGGGCATTGTTTAGGAATGCCCGCGGTTTTCGGTCATTATCCTTTACTGAACGTGTTTGCTAAGAATAGTGAGGAGGGCCATATATGGATATTGGCCTCTTGACGAGGGCAATATCCACAACAATATACGGACCATTGTTAACCATTGTTACAACAGGGAAAATTCTTGCTCAAACAAGCATTAAGAAAGTGTGAATCCTGGATTTGTTACAACAATAAACTTCAACAACCTAGCGCGTATCTTGACATATGCTAAGTTTTAAGGTTGCGTTGTATGTCTGACGAATGGAAATTTGGCCCGTTTTTGGTATCACAGACATTCAGTGCCTGAAACTTAGCGGGTTTTTTGTTTCCAATATGTTGTTTCAGGTTTAGATATCAGGACTTTTGATTGCAGCACTTAAGATTTTGTCTGTATTATGAAGTTCTGATTTCTTTACGTTTTTAGTTAGGCCTTCGTTTTATTGAAGCTTTATATCTAAACATCTTTACATCTTTAATGATTTCATGGTTTTTGGAGTTTGCAGTCGAATAATTTCTTTAAATGCAAATTAAAAACAACTCATTGCATGTAAAAAGGAGCCAAGAAATTACACATTTTATAGAAATAATATTCTCATGTTCTTCGTCGTTGGGTATGGCGCATTTTGTTACCTCAGCAGTAACAATGCAACTTATAGTTAGTATGGTGGAGTTACGAAAGCTACATGTATGGCGTAACAGCACGTCATTTGCTGATTTATTTGTACGTTTTTGGTAATAAGGTTTTGTTGACGCTTTACATTTGAACTTTAAAACTATATGGTATTTTTTGGCACTTGTTCTTGTTTAGATATCAGATATTTTGTTAAGTGTTATTCTGGTTTAATGGTTACGTTTTTTCTTTTCTATTTTGTACACGACTAATACTTTCTTGAACTGCAAACTAGATATAACTAATTACTCAAGAAGTGTTAAATAAATACGGATACAAACATAAAAAACTAGGTACTCGCAAAAACGAGCCAAGTTAATACTACAGAAATTGCACATTTCGGAGAAAGAATTCTCATGTTGTTCGTTTGTTTAGTGTATGTTCATGGGGATGGCTAATTTTGTTAATTTAGCACAAACAATTCAACTTACTGGAAGTGTTATGTGAGGCAGATATATGCCATGGCAGTGCGTTATTTCCGGTTAAAAACCTAACCAGACTGGCTGCTCGCAGCTGCACAGCGACGCAAGATGGTTTACCAATGACGACAAAATGCGTCCTTAAACGCAACACTAACCGTAAAATTGCTGCAATTTTAACCTTATAGGCATGGGGTAACGCATCGCCTCGCACGAAATTTTCTTCTTTCTGGAGAGGGCCTTACCGACCAAAGCGTTCTGCGTCGGCTGTGCGTCCTGTGCTTTATTGCACTTACTGCTTTCAAGCATTGGAACCGTGAACCTAACTGAAAGAATTATGAGCATTCAGGTAAATTTGGCTTCGTTGTTTCACCAAATTATAATAAAAGAAGTCACAATCAAAAATTATTGATTGGTTGATAAATATGAGAAATCCACAAATACTTGAAGGAGGGTCCATCATTAAAAAAATCAGTGAAAAGGCTTGAAATTGAGAATAGTTAGGATAAAGTCGGATAAATCAAAAATATTTAAAGTAGGAAAAATAAAAAATAAAAATTGGTGAAAGTATGCCAAGTTCTTCGGATTTTCAAAGGATCGATATCAACTGATTTGGGTGTTGCAACTTTTAGAAAAACTGACCTGACCTCAGAGAGTAATTTGTAGACGGTTTGAATCTAAACCGTACAATAAATTGCAAACATAAAACCCACCAAGTTTCAGCCATTGAAGTAATGTGCAGAAGGTTTGAATCTAAACTCAAAACAATAAATTGTAAGCAAAAAACCGTCATTTTTCAGCCATTGACGTAATTTGTAGAAAATCTGAATCTAAACCAAAACAAAAAATTGCAGGCAAAAAAAAAAAAAAGACCACGAAGTTTCAGCCATTGAAAGTCCATGATACCAAAAAAGATCCCCAGTTTTCGCTCATCAGACACACCACGCAAGTTTAAAACTTGGCTCTTACAATGTCTTACACATAATCAATTTACAATTCATTTTTACATCTCTTTTGGAGGGATTTTGTTGAACCACTGCAGAATAGGGTTTTATACTCGAACTCCAGCTGTTAGTGTGGAATATAACGCAGTAAACTTTGTGAACTCATCCTGACGTTACGAAAATATGAATTCTGGGACTTGTTACAACAATGAACTTGGACATGCTACCGTGTAATTTGATGTTGCAATTGGCAGTGGGTCTTGAGTCTTTCAATTGAAAAACTTGAAACGCACCACATTTTAAAGTTGCATATGTGATGAGTGGAAACTTGGCTACTTTTTGATATCACAGACATTCAGTAGCTGAAACTTGGCGGGTTTTAGTCTTCTGTATAGCCGTACCGGCTGAGAAGACTATTGCAACGACTGTGTCCGTCCGTCCGTCGCTTTTTTCAACTTCGCAACGGTACCAGAAACTGACGACCACTGTTTACAACGTTCGATTCAGTGTCAAAAGTTAGTTACATAACATGGCAAATTAAAACATCGTTGCCTCCTTATAGCTAATAGACTTCTTCGACGTAACTAAATTAAATAATAACATTTCATCATCGAATTGAAATCCTAAAGATTTGTGTTAACGCAGCCGTAAAAACAAAAACATTTTAGCTTCGTTTAAAAGAGTCTTGTCGCATTGTTGCATGAATGAACAGGCTTACGAAGGGGCCGCCAAGTTCCGAATGGTTCGGCCCTTCAAAGGAGGTGATATCAGCACACCAAAACATTCGCCAACTTAATCGTACCGAATAATACTTTAGACGTTAAATGAAAACTTGAACATTGCTACCGAAAGTAGCAATGTTCTAGTTTTCATTTAACCTTCGAACTATGAAGCGGTTCTATTAACTTGTCAAATGTTTTGGTGTGTTGATATCACTCCTTTAAAGGGCCGAACCATTCGGAACTTGGCGGCCCCTTTAACCAGTTTTGGTTTTTGATATGTAACTAATTACTCGGGAAATAATTTTGGATGCAAATCTATTTAACTAAGTACCGGTACTCGCCAAAAGTAGCCAAGTCAATATGGCATAATTGGACACGTCAGAAAAAGGATTCTCATGTTGTTTGTTTGTTGACTGTTTGTTGATGGGGATGGCGCATTATGTTAATTTAGCAATAACAATGCAATTAATAGTTAATAGGGAGGAGTTACATGAGGAAGATGTGTGCTATGGCAGTGCGTTACTTTCGGTTAACCGGCCAACGTTGAACATGCATCCTGAAGCTATTGAAATGAAAGCTGGTCTGCTGCCTAAGCCTGATTCACGCTATTCACTATACTTGATAGTGCTCTGCTTTGTTGGATTATGCTCTAACGACGCGCTGCGGCTTTCTACTGTGATACCCAGATCACTTAGCTGGGCTTGTCCAGTTAGGTGGCCAAACAGCCGATCTTGAGTAGCTAACTTATGGTGACGTTACGGCAGAGAACCATAACGTGTAGGTGTCGGATTATCTTCTTCCATACACAAACCCAAGGATTGCGAAATGAGCACCAGTGCATGCATATCAGGCCGTAGACATTCTACACAAGGCGTTACATTTTGTAGCACGAAAACAATTGGCCTAGCTGCGTACTGAAATCTGTCACAAATAATTAAAAAGCGGTAATACTATCCAACCCTCCACGTTCCCATAAGAAAACTTCTTTATATACTCCATAACAGTAAATATCAATGTTTGGATAAGTTAGACGAGTTTAAGACTAGAATATCCTGCTATACAGACTTTCTGCAGGGACGGAATTGTTAAGTCAGCCGATATTATCCATAAGATGGGTTGGTGTCCTAGATGTGAATTTATGATCACTTCATACCCTAGGTACAAATTACTTCGATTTGACATAGTTTGGCTTTCCCAGGCTCAAGTGAACTGGATAGTACATTTTTGCCCGGGAAAATGGATTAAAATGCTATCTTCTTCTTACATTATAAACCAAAGTCTCATAGCAGAAATGAAGCAACCGCAACGACCACCGGAAGGGAAACAATGAAAACGTGCGAGTGTGTCAATTCTTTGGCCTGAAGTTGAAACTGGGACGTTGTTGCCCTGAAAGGAAGTTGAAATTGGCACATTGTTGCCTCGACGAACAATTTGCTCTAACAATTATCCTTCTAACTAAACACCGTGGTAATCTCAAGGGCAAGTATTACATGACGTCATGCACGCTTCTGTTTCACACGGTACGCATCGCTTAAGCCACAGCGAAAAACTGGGAGGGGGACGGGGCAAAGTGAGGTGTTACCATTAAACATACGATTACGCATTAACTGAACCTAGAAGAGAACAAACAAACAAGCACGGGAGCCGGGTACGTGTTAAACTACGTATAGCAAACAGGAGAAAGGGAAGGAAACCAAGAGGAGAGGGAGAGGACGGGATAACAGGACGAGGGGAGGGAGAGAATTGGCGGAAATGGGGAGTGTTACACAAACAAAAATCGACTGTTGCAGTGAACGATCAGGCAGCACCGAGCAAATAGTGGGAAACAACCACGGGTCAAACAAATTCCCGGGCGAAGCCGGGTACGATGCTAGTATGCAGATAAAAGACTAATTATGTGGGCATCAGATGGCAGCGTGTAAGCATCAGCTATATAGTTCATACTATATAAGGAATATATTCATTGTATAAATCTTGCCTTTGGCAGTATTAATAGAAGTCTTTTCGTTTTTTATGTTTCAGCAAAACGCCTCACTCCAAATTTTGAAAATAAACGCTCGTGCCTTTTCGGCTTCTTGGGTGTGCAATATGTTCGAATAAATACCAAAAGAAATACGTCATCAATTTTTCTATATATCCACAAAAGGACAATCACAATGTTTTATTCTCCAGTCGATATTCAATTGCTTGCTGTGAAAATCATTTTCAAATGAAGCGATTGAAGGGTCTTCGGTTACGGTACTTATCCCACGCTTTGTTAGAGTTACTGCGTTTAAACACTGGAACTGTAGGCCTAACTGACAGAATTACGAACATTCTGCTGTTCTGACTACGTCGTCTTGTCAAAATAATTATAACAAAAAAGTGAAAAAAATAATTATTGGTTGGCAGCTAAAGTGGGGAAAATTACAAATATACAATCATACATAAAATTACAATCATAAAATAATTGGATATAGTTCACAAAGTTGATAATGGTTCGGATTTTAAAAAAAGTGATATCAACAGATTTGGGTGTTGCAAGTTTCAGACAAACTTGATTTTGATTCGACTGGACACGCCATTCGATTTCAAATGGGTGTGGAGGCCGCTGCTAGTTACATCCATGTTCTAGCATACGTGGCGACCGCAGTTAGAGACTTGTCCTCAGAAAGTATCTGTAGATTTGAGTCTAAACCCAAAACAATAAAGTGCAAGCAAAAAAACCCACCAATTTTTAGCCATTGAAGTAATTTGTAGAAGGTTTGCATCTAAACACAAAACAATAATTTGCAAGCAAAAAATAAAAGCGCCAAGTTTCAGCCATTGAAAGTCTTTGACTTCAAAAAATATCTCCAGTTTCCACTAATCTGACATACAACGCAGCTTTAAAACTTGGTGCTAGTTTTTTCCTTTTTTTATATTTTACTTGAATGGTTTTTAGGTCTTATTTTTTTTCGAATAAGCATATGTGCAGTGAATTTTACTACACGTATGCTCATATTACTGAAAGATGTTCAGTACAATATCTTACACGTAATCAATTTAAAATTCATTCGTACATCTCTTTCAGAGGCATTTTGTTGAACGACTGCAGAATAGCGTTTTATACTACACACTCTAACTGCTACTGCGTAGAATCGCAGTATTCTTTTGAAAACCTTTCTTGACGTTACGAAAATGTGAATTCCGTGATTTGTTACAACATGAACTTTGATATGCTAGCGGTCTTGATATTGATTGTGGGATTTCAGCTTTTCACATGAAAGCTTTGATACGTAGAACGTTTTAAAGTTGCGTTGTATGTCTGATGAGTGGTAACTTGGCTCGTTTTTGATATCACAGATATTCAGTGGCTGAAACTTGGCGGGTTTTTTTATTCAATTTATTGTTTAGGGTTTATATATCAGGACTTTAGGTGGCTGCACTTAATGTGATTTTGTGTAAATGAACGAGGTCCTGGTTTCTTGACGTATTTAGTTATACATTTTGTTGAAGCTTTGCATGAGAACTTTAAAATGATTTCGATGTTAATTTTTGTTTACATATCAGTAATCTTGGTAACTTGTGAGTTTATGACTTCATTATTTTTGGAGTTTGTCATCGAATAATTTCTCTAAATGCAAATTAAAAATAACTAATTACATGTAAAATGGAACTAAGAAATTACGTACTTCATAGACATAATTCTCATGTTCTTTGTTTGTTGTTGGGTATGGCGGATGTTGTTACAGTAACAGTAAAAATGCAATGTGTAGTTAGTATGGAGAAGTTACGCAAGCTTGATTATGGTGTATCAGCACCTCATTTGCTGGTTTATTTATGCGTTTTTGGTAATAAGGTTTTTGTTGATCCTTATCATTCGAACTTTTAAAGTTGGGTATTCATGTACTGATTCTTGTTTATACAGGGTGGGGCAGAAAGGAAGGGCCACCCCTGGCAATCATAGATGGTTAATACTAGGGCACTGAAACTTTGCATGGTATATAAGCGGACAAGGGGCCAACTAATAACGTGTCGCTCAATGACCTGACGCCCATTTTCAAGGTTATCATGATACTAACTTTTTAACCATGCTTCGTAGAACCCTAGCGTAAATTAGAATTTTGTAGACTTTGGCAAGGCATGGCCGTTACAAAAAAACGGAACGGAATTCGGTACGTTAGTTTAGGAATTACGGAAATTACAAGCATCTGTTTTGCTGGCCGAGTAGCTTTCCTGCCGAACAGATATGTCCAATACCACGCAACACCACGCAAATTGGCGTAATTCACTCACAGTGGTCATCTCGGAAACAAAATCAGAAATGTTAAGGGACGGATAACTTTAGTTTTATTTTCTAGCAGACCAGGATGACTCTTTACATAACACGCTATAATTTACAGCATCATTCTGCAAATACGTGCACCAAAAGACCCTAACAACAATTTGTACCTCCCTCCCCCCGCCCTTGGTAACATCAACGTAACACTTGGCATAACCCTCACCTGAAATTACGTTAGATTTTTCGAACTCCAATTGTAAACAATTGCAAACAATTTTTTGGATGAATTCGTTTTTATAAGCTGAACTTCTCATCAAGTGGCGTAATAACCAGTGATGTTGAAAAAATAAAACTTTCAAGTTGTAAACAAAAGTCACAAAAATAATTTAGCCAATAGAATTTAGCGGGAAAAAATTGGAAAAACGTTTTCGAACAATAATTTATCAAAGATTTGTGCGCTACGAAACACTTCGCCATCGTCATACTCCCCTTCTCCGCCACCTTAACAAATGGTAACTCATTTGCTTATAATCTTCCCTCCCTTCTCCGGGCTTTCTGTATTTCGTGAACGGTCCCCATGCAGGCTTCACGTACTTTGACGACCACTGTAATTTTATTTCACACTCACTGTTTGGCGGGAGAGCCACTGGATAGTAAAATCGAATGAAGCTTATAATTTCCGTAATTCCCAAACTAACGTACCTAATTTCGTTCCGTTTTTTTTAACGGCCATGCCTTCCCAATGTCTACAAGTTTCTTAGTTACACTAGGGTCCTACGAAGCATGGTTAAAAAGTTAACATCATGATGACCTTGAAAATGGGAGTCAAGGTCATTGACCGAAACGTGATTAGTGGGTTCCCTGTTCGTCTATATACCATGCAAAGTTTCATTGACCTAGAAGCATCTGTGATAGCCAAGGGTGGCCCTTCCTTTCTGCCCCACCCCTGTATATCAGTTCTTTTGTTAAGTGATGTTGTGGTTTTAGGATTGTGTGGTTTTTTTTTTTAATTTGTACTCGAATAATTTCTTTAAATGCACACTAGAAATAACTAATTACTCGAGAAATAAATACTGATGCAAACCGGTTAACTAAGAACTCTGAAATAGCAATTTATTCTGTATTAACTTGGCCTATTGCTGCATTGGCATAAAGGCTTCTCACGGTGTTTGTTTGTTGACCGTTTGTAGATGGGGATGGCGAACTTTGTTAGTTTAGCAATAATACAATGCAACTTAATTGTTAGTATGTAGGAGTTACACAAGGCAAATATGAGCCATGGCAGTGCAGTATTTTTGGTAAACCGACCAACGTATAACATGCACCCCACATATAATGAAATGAAAGTTGGACTACTGCCTAGAGTCCGGCCACTGAAAGAATGACTCGGCGTTCGTCGAATATCGCCCATGTTTGCCACTATGATAGGTGCACCTTGCCGACAGCGAGTTCAATCGAGCTCAACATGGCGTCGAATTCGGCTTCGTTAGGGAAGCGCGGTAACACAGTCAAGCTCGGGATATAATTTAAAACGTCGTAAAGTATTTCGAATCTAGGGTGAGTGCATTTGGAGAGTTTAAAACAAACACACAATCCAGAATGTGTGCAATGGCTGCTACTGTGTCGTGAGGTTTTTCTATACGCCTCCTGCAAGGTGCGTTAAGCCTATAAGCTTTTCCGGGCAAGTTATGTACAGACGTCGGGGGAAAAAACGTCTGCGTCTATCACCCATTTTGCAGCTCAGTTTTTTTCCGACACGTCAATAATAAGTTGTACACATGCATGCAAGCAGTGATTTAGGAGTGGGGACCGCACTCTAGTTTGCCTTTTTTTGATGGTTGTAATCGGTGTTAGCAGCAATTAAAGTAAGCGGCGGCGCCAAATTGGGACGGCGGTGAGGGGAAAAACGATGCGCTGATTCTTTGTTTCGTTTTAGGGTTCAAAACGTTTGTGCAACACTAAAGGCTTAACGTCTGGATACGAGAAATCTTACGAAATGATCGGGAGTGGACAAAAGACGATGTTGATTTGCAACTATACTTTGTACCGGTTACGTGTGTAAACAAGCGAGCGGTCGCATTGAAATGCATGCTTATCTAACAACTAACACTGTCAATGTATTACTACAAGGATTTGCACACGCTTCAAGGTCACACGTGTAAATTTATTGTTAACTATTTTCGCATCACCAACACAGCCGAAATCACGAGACTGCTTCTATCGATTTCAGTCGTAGTCCAACAGTTTTTCGTGATAGTTTGCTTTTTTTAGACACCTGGAAATAAATTCGTATTTTTATTCTTAATTCGTCTTATTTTACTTT
>JAHWFP010014811.1:19507-35456 GCA_023313725.1 Lithobius niger | reverse complement strand
GGTTCGAATTCAGGTCACGTGACTTGAATGAAACGTAAATGCAGAAATGTGGCTTACAGTACTACGTTAATTCCAGTGTATGATTTCGTTGTTTATCTTGTTTTCCTCTTTCCTTTATATAATTTACAACGATTTAAGTTTATTTATTTCATCTTTCGTTGAGCCTTTGTATTTATTTGTATTCCTTCTCCGTTGCCATGACCACAAGCATTCTCGGTCGAATGGAGCTTTTATCACTATTGTGACTTTTGTTCAGTGAGTCATCTTTATGCCATTGGAGGAGTGTCCATGGCGATAAAGATATTATGCCAGTGATATGGAGACGAATTTGGTAGCCAGTTCGAACCCGGGTCACGCCAATCCGACGAAAATCTTACGCTACAATTATCGTAGTATAGTAAGCCACCTTTATGAACTTCCGTTTGTAAGTTCATAAAGGTGACTTACTGTACTACGTTAATTCTAGCGAATGATTTTCGCTGTTTGCCATGTTTTCCTCATCTCGTTATATAATTTACAGTGATTTAGGTCCTTTTATTTGTAAATTAATTTCTCATGAATTACCTTGAAGTGATTACAACAACGTCGAGGCCGTGACTACACATTAATTTGTTCTTTGAAAGTGATTCCCATACCCTCTTGCCCAATTTTCTTGATATTCGAACTTAAAAGTACATTCTTCACAGCACCATTTTTCAAGTACGACCCCAAAGTTCTATTTATATACCGTTAGCTAATCCCTTGCTAAAAATCCATTTTAAAATGTGGCGTATAGGAGATTTTCTGTTGAATAATTGGGAACTATATTTACTGCATCCTGTACGTATATGATCCTTTGCTCGGTTACAATAACCTTGACATTTCAACTGTATGTGTGTGCATGTACTAATTTTTAATCGTTTGCTAATAATTAAGAGATCAAAAATCTAAATGACTAACGCAGTAAAAATTAAAATGAAGATATGCCAATAGATCGCCGAAGGAATATTATAAAATACTAACCTAAAAAATTTATAAAGTGTGATTTTAAAATACAAACATCATTCCGGTTTGTGACGACACAATTAATGCGTTCATGCTGGTTCATCTATTAGGTGCAATGCCAACTGAATGAATGAATGATAGTTTATTGCATATTGACTCAAAGCTTGTTATGTCAAAACTTGTAGGAGTCTACCATATTTAATATTTCTTAATATTTCAACAATATTCCACATAATTCAAAAAAGTAACTTAATAATAATACTAATATGGTGAGAAAGTATAAGGCAATAACGTAAATACAAGCAATGCCATAGTTAAAGACAGAGTGGGTCAAAGCTATAATAAATTGATAACCACAGCAAAAAAGGTACACAGTTTTATGTGAAAGGAGAAGAAAAAGTGAAGGTTCATCTTTCAATATTTTTTAATGCACATATGTGCTTTTCGCGTCCTTTTCAATTCCCTTAATTTTTCAACGTTAAGTAAGTGTTCAAACAAGCTGTTAAAAAATTTTGGTACAGTGTATTCTCAGTTACGTTCTCCATACACAATTTTTTCAAATAGCACTGTGTACCAGTAAGTGCTTTTCCTAAAGTATAAGGCTTTAGACTTATCATTAGTTTTAAACTTATGGCTATAGTAGTGGTTGAGGGTCACAACGTAATCTCTCAACTGAGTAATCCTTAAAATTTTCATATTGGTGAATAATTCATTAGTTCATTGGTGAATAATAGTTTAATGGTTTAATTATGGTTTAATGGTGAATAATTCATTGGTGAATAATTCATTACTGAGACAGTAGTTGCTTGCGTTTTCGCTGCGAGGAACGCAGCTACTATCTCCGTTGACCTTGGCAATAGTAACATGCGTGGATGGCGATCTGCGCGTGGCTGTTATAGGCGGGAGGAATGTTATAAGACAGGCCGGATGTACCTTTAAATTAACCAATAAAGCGTATAATGCATGTGCAAAGTTTTATCTGAATTGGACGACTGTTCAGAAGTTATAGTGGAAAGGACACCCAGTGACAAACAGATAGACATCACAACAGATGAGCAGTGCCTTTTTCTGTTTCGCATAGAGCGTTATTAAAAATAAATTAGGTAACTCTTTTCTTATCTTCAAATCCATTTGCTGGTTGTTCTTCGGTGAGTGAGCTTTAATTTTGAATTCTCCTCTCCTATGAGTTTGGCAATACAGTACACCACACACACAAAAAAAATAAATAAATAAAAAAAATAAAAAAATAAGCGAAGGCAAAAACTTGTGTTGCTTCTCTTCCAAAGTAGCCTGAAGCTGGAAGCAAGAAGTTCTCGTGATGCTGACCGAATTGGACTCTGCCTGAGGTAAAAGATGAACTTTATTGTCTGGGGCATTGACCCAGCATTTTAAAGTTATTCGCCAAAGTAACAAATTTAAACTTTAATAAAGAAATTTAATGCCCTATAAGACTCAGTTATTGCTACTAAAGAATTAAAAAAATATTATAGTTTAAAGTATGAACTACATGGTAAAACAAAAATAAAGAATGCCACTCTCGTGAGCATCGGTGGTTCAGTGGTAGAATGCTCGCCTGCCACGCGGGCGGCCCGGGTTCGATTCCCGGCCGATGCAACATTTTCTAAATAAACACAGCTTTTTAAAAAAAAAATCTAATTCGACGCAAATTATTTGCTAGTTAAACAAGGTTAGGCTGACAATTTTCATAATTTTCAGTTTTTTTCTTCGAGAGAGAAAATATATATATAATTGTGTAAAATTATGTGTCTAAAAGTTAAAGTGACTTTCCTTCTTGTTCGCATACCACCGCAAACTGGGCTAAAACTCGAAACACGCAGTGTTATCTCAGTCGGCTTCTTCACAACGAACGTTCGTTTGTAGTTCTGACGACGGAGCGTAGGAATATAAATCGCCGTCGAATGCTAGTAAAACAATCAGTAGCAATAGCCCTAACGCTTTTGTCTGTAATATTGCTACCGTTTTAGCACGAAGCCTGGAACCTAAAACTAACTAAAATTAAAACTAACGAATTATAAATATTTTGCAGTTATATCCCGAGCACAGTGCGTAGCGCAAGGGGGATAGTTTCAAACTAATTAGGGTGAGTTTCTTTTAGTCAGGTTACATGCTGCGTGCGAAAATCTTTTTAGCTGCATTATCATCAAAGCTAGAGGTCTGTTTTCTTGGAGTGTATTACCAAACGTTCAGTGTGGTTATTAATATTTCTTAACGTAATGCTACGTTTTGATAGCTTGCTCGATCTTACCATTAAATTATTTCTCTCCAACGAAGAGGGTGAGGCTGTGCGTCACTGGTTTCTTCCAGATTTAGCCCTAGCTAGACTGGTGGCTCGCAGGTGCAGGATGGTGTAAAAAAGTCGTAAAAAAACGGTCTTTAAACGCCACACTAACCACACGATTGCAGCACGTAGTAAGGCACGTAGTAAGGCACCGCTTCGCACGAAATTGTCTTCTGTCTGGGAACCAAAGACGTCAAAATCAGTAAATAAACGCCACACTAACCATTTGAGTGCAGCAAATTTGACGATGTAGGCATGTAATAACGCGTCTCTTCGCACGAGTGTTAGCGTTTATGGACCGATTTTGACGTCTTTGGAAAACCCTCCTGCGACGCCATGTAGCCGTGAGCAGCCAGTCTCGTTATGGCTTTAATCTTTTAGATTTTCGATCTGATGGTAATTATTAGCAAACGATTAAAAATTAGTACATGCGTACATACAGTCTTCCAACTTCGTTTTGTTTCATTTTGGTTCTTAACTACGAGTTTACCAAATAAATAAATAAAAAAATTAAAAATAAACAAACAAACAAACAATGATTAAATCACAAGGTAAAGGGTAATCGAAACAAACAGTCGTTTAATGAATTAAAGGAGGATTGACACCAAATGACAGGCTGCAGCATGTATAGCCATTTACCGATATCTATAGTTATGTCTAGCCCTTACGTTCAACAAGCGAAGAAACACACAAATAAATTCTTTTTATACAACAAACAAGCCACGCGCCTCCTTAATATTATTGAGTGTGAAGTTGGTGCGTCCACGTGCACCAGGGAGCAATCGGTAAAGTTAAGCCTAATGTCATCATGGCTTCTTTCTATATATCGACCGTTTAGAAACACGAATTTTGATGCGCTAGTTGGGCGCCATAGAGTGACAGTGACATCGTAAACGTCGATCGCTTGCTCGCTGGTGCACGTGGACACACCAACTTTACATTCAGTAATTAAGGAAGCACATGGCTTGTTTGTCGTGCAAAAAGAAATTTCTTTACGCATTCCTTTGCTTGTTAAAATCAAGTGCTACGTAGAACTAAATAATGGTAGAGGGCGCTAGATGCTTAAACCTATCATTCGGTAAATAGGCACCTTTAACACATTTAACGGAGAGCATTTAATGCAGAGCTGTAGGCCATGCGCTCACCAAGTCGACGGAATCATCAGAAATGAATTAACTGTTTAACTGTTTGACTAAAGAGCTTAAACGGCCCGCGGCCAAGCACTCTGTCTAAACTATACAAACTATATATTTTACACAAATTGTATAAATCATACGAACAGTCCGCAATGAATTAACTGGTTTTATTGTAGAGCCTTGGGTGCGAAGTCATGGGCTCTGCACTAAACTAAACTATAATAACCAATTTACAGAAATGCCACATACCAAGTTAAACAATATTCAGCACAACATGATACCATCAAACAAATCCATAGGACGTGCCGTGGTCTCCTAAACTGACTTCCCCGACGCTCGACAGAATGCAACTATAGCCTGTAGACGTGATAAGAGAAATGCAGTGGAGTGGGGAGGGACCCCAAGAGCCAGTTACAGATCTTCATTGAAGTCAAATCTCTCAAGCAATTTATGTCGCAGAACAGACAGCAAAGGACAGACAAACTGAAAATACTGGACAGAGTCTTTGGCCCCACATGACCCATCCAAGACCAAGAGCCTGTCTTAAGTCACCATTGAAGTCAAATTTCGCTAGCAGTGACCGCCACGAGGCAGAATGCAAGGGACAAGCAAACAGGACGTGTGCCACAGACTCAGGCGCACCACATACCTAAGACGGAGACACAGACCTTTTCAGACGATAGGTATGCTCTCTCAGGAATGAGTACACTCGCAGCCTGAACATTGTCCTTGCTATACTCCTGGGCAGCAATTCAAGTGCCTTCGGCACTACCACAGAAAGGTGAGCTGTACACAGCGCCCTACCAGTCACTCCAACGTCCCATTCATCTGCCCAGCTACCACGAGACCATTCAGGACAACAAGATGCAGATCCTTTGGATCCAGTGGGACAGTAATGGAATTCAGCCGGGTGGCATACCCCGTAACAGCCAGCCCAACCGTAACCTCATTTCCGAATACTCCACTGTGACTCTGGACCCAGTGAAGCTTCAGTACACCAATCTGCTGTGCTAGAAACACTTTCCTTTCTATCTCAAGGGCCATAGGATGACACACAGTCAGCTGCTCAAAGGAGTGCTTTAGTAACAGATGACTGGATGCTGAATCCGAGTGAATGACAAAACTTGGTAAGTCCAGTTCCAGGGTCACATCAATGGCCACAGAAATGGCTACAAGTTCATAGACCAGAAACAAAGGGGCACACGTTTAAGACAGCAACTCGTGGTCAGTTTCAGACTCGGTACAAATACTACAATACCACCTTCCCAGCTTTGACGATGAGAAAGGCATCACAACATGCACACTAACTGACTGTACAACAGATTCAACAGACAACCATGGCTCTCGCAGAGCGAAGTGAGTACTTGACTGAGTTCAACACACCAAGGACATGGTGGGGCTACAATACTGGGGGTTGAGAAGTTGCGAAAGGTAGGATCTATGAGCAGTGTCATACCTAGCCCTGCGGCACCCAGACTCTTTCGCGCTGCAGGACCAAGAGTGCTGTAGTCAGCAAGAGTCCTACTCACAAGATCATCTTTATCGCGGCGCAGCCCCGTAAACGGGTTTATTAATAGCTACTTGCCACGGAGACGAACTGGAATCTCTCCAGCTTCCACAAAGAGTGCAGCAACATGATTCAATTGGAGACACCCCGTAACAACTCGAAGGCACTCATTTACAGAGACTTGCAGCGAAGCAGTGGCACTCCGTGAACAAGCAACGGCAGATAAAAGTCAATGCCAGCTCTGATACAAACACGAAAGAAGGAGGTTGTGGCATGTCACAGATCCTGGATATCTACAGCTAAATTGTCCCTCTCGTCGTTTACAGTGTGGAAGATAACCTGGTTTTTATTCGGCTCCTGAAAGTAAAAACAACATTGTAAGATTTTGACATTATGAAGCTCTACTGCTTCTAATCTTTTCTGAAAATTGTGGTGCATAAATTCCAATGAGCTATGCCTGTCGACCGTGGTAATGAAGTACAAGGGATATTAGTTACGTTAGAGGCAAGGATTGTTTGCACTAGTGTTGTTAGAGACTCGATTACCTTGCAGAGTGGTTTCCATCAAATCGCAGCAATCAATCTGTTCAGCTAACCAGATTAACTGCATTTTGAGCCAATGAGAAACAGTTATCACATTCCCATCATCGTCGCCATTGTAGTAAACAGGTCCTTAACTACTAGTGATAATCACGAGTAACAAGGGGAAGAGACTCGTTCATTCGCTGCACAACAGCTTATATAGTGTTTACAAAGCATGTGACTAACTAGTCATGTGTGACGCTAATTAGTCTATTACATAACGTGAGGGGAACACGCATCCATGGAGCATCCACGGATAACGTCATGCGAGCATTGATATATGACGTGGGCATTATATGGCAACATACACCACATTCATCAACTGCATTTTTCGTTACAAACAGAGCAGTGACAATATCACCATACCGGCTACGAGGCTAGCCCCTCGAGCAGGTCATTGAGCTAGCTGTAAGGGGCACGGTATACACGCAGAGGTAAAAACGTTAGCGTGGTTTGTCAAGCCAATGCTGTGAGAGTGGGTTTCTTGGACCTAAAAAATACTCATTTTTTGGGGGGTTTGTTGGCAACTGCTGCAATTTTTAGCAAGTGGAATCGATTTCTAACCTTAAGATATATTTCGCAGCGTAAGAAATTGCAGAAAACAGCGTTTTTTAGCCATATGAAAGGCGCTCTCACAGCATCGTCTTGTCTGAAACGCCATTATTTTTTATTTTCATGTTCCCCTTGCAGCTAGCTCAACGACCGGCTTCAGACGACAGCCTCGTCACCAATGTGGCGTTATTGTCTCCATTCATTGGGGGGCCGTCATGTAGGTGTGCGTCGTCAGTAGCACCCTGTATGTAAACTTGAGGAGAAACATCCTTACGCACTTTTTACGAATTTGTATACATAAAAATTTGTGTACAATTTGTGACTGCACCGTTCACATTCGTCTTCCGGCTTTAGTCAACCCCATAATGGCAATTCACAATTCACATCCAGTTACTTCTGCATTTTTCCCCGTGTGTTGTTTTTCTTTTTGTGTGGCCTCGGGAAGTATAGCTTGACGCGTTGATGGGTTACTGGTACCGATAGCCTTGTTCATTCGGTCCCCAGCTAATACCAATCTAATGCAATCCTAATCCAAAACATGCAGATCGGGATCTGTTTTAATTAATGTTAGATAAGTTTGTTTCATTAATGTGTTGTTTATTTTTTTGTGTAAAGTTTGTTATTTTCAAATCAAATCAGAGGCAGCGTTGAACGTTGGGTTTGCAGTTCTGGATGAAAAAGGTGAAGGTAAAGGTAAAACTAAAACAATAAATAATAAATAATTAAATAAATAATCGTAGCGTTAAATACAGTTGTGTGGCGGTGATGAAGCCACAATCTGAAACGTTTGCGGTATTTTATCATTAAGTGTAGATTTGTGTGTGAAAATGTTGAATAGCAGTTTCTTGAAGACCTGCACTTCCTTGAAACTAAATACTAAAAGATGGACGACTGTTGCTAGGAACCCATTCTTATTGGTCGATTTGTTATTTCGTCAGTCTTATTTCTTTGAGTTTTGTTGCCAAGTTAGAGTCTTATTTTTTTCTTTTGATCACTCGGTTTCCCGGAACCAAGTGTTCGCTAACAGAAACATTAGCATTGTAGGCTACACTTGAAGAAATTGCAACAATTTGTTGCAACAAACAATAATTTTCGCGACTTGGCTTAAATTTACGATTAAACATGAAAACAAAAATTTAAAACTCTGATTTCATGTAAACCACTTTGTGACCTAATCAGATGATGATTAGCTTGTCGTTCTAATTACGACCGTCGCAAATCTAGGGGGCGCCCCCCCAAGAACCCTTCCTAAGAGGTCCCGTTCCACGAATTTACTTATTACACACTGCATATATATAAAGTCCTAAAATAATGACCTCACGTAAATAAATAATAAATAAGATAAAGGATAAACGAACCAAATAGTCTGCATCAGGACATTTTTTAAAGGAAATATGAAGTGGTGTTCCCAATTAGTAAAAATTCTGCGGTCATAAGGCAAACAGAAATGGGGGGGAGGGAAAGGGGGAAGGAATTTGGAATACATTTTTGTACTCAAGTTCTCAGAAGTTTTATATTTACTATTGCCACCTTGCGCACCATTCATATGTTTCGGAGATGCTTCAGCTCGTTTAATCTAGAGATTTTTATGCGTCGGTATTATCCTCCGAGTTAAATATGTAATCCTGAAGATGATTCCGCTTTTCCAGCCCATGAAACTTTGGCTGCCTGTTAGTGACCCTCTGTCCTTGCCTGACCTGTTGCTATTGCAACAAAGTGTTTTATTTATTCATTTTTAGGTGGGGACAATTCCCATTTTGGGGATGCTTTTGTTTTTCGTACTCATCATAACCATACTGTTTTTTACATAACGATGCTTTTAACCGTCTCATTTGTTCATCTGCCTTTTATTTTTTACTTGGGCCGATCCTACACCTCCCGTGTCCAACACGTTTGGTGAGTGCACCGGGGGCCTTAGAGTCCCTGGCAGGTCTAACCTTGGAGGTAAGGCATTCGTGTCCCAATACCTAATCCCCTCACCTTCCCTTGGCCAATCTCTATCATTATATGTGATTATCTGCTGTTTTTAATTTAGGCTGGCTGTTAGCGATCTTAGGGTCCTAGCCAATCCTGTTGCTATCGTGACAAATTGTTATTTATTTATTATTTATTTAAAATTTGTTTAATTTACGTTAGGAGGTTTTGATTGAACGGATTATAACGCGGGTGACTACACGTTAATGGGCATGAATGAACACATTCGGACACATGTGCATACCATCCTCATGTTGTTAGTTCTAATGTTGCAACTATATTTGGGTTAGAGGGAATCGGAATTTCGGCAAACACTGGTGATGAACAACTTCCACATATTCGTTTTGTCATAATTTTATTTTTTATCGAAATAAATGAACGAAAATGAGTTTGAACTTTAAGGAAATGTGTTGCAACGGCTGGTGCTCCACTCCACCAACATGTTGACTGGTGCGCCAATCAAGAAGGCTGGTGCTCCACTTGGAGCAGTAGCTACTATGTTAAAAAATGCCCTGGTCTGCATTAAAGACTGGCCTTACGAGGATACAAGATGCACTAATTTGGGAAAGAAAGGGAAGACAGTTGCCTCGACTGGGACTCGAACCCATGACTTTCCACCAGCTTACGAAATTTGGAGACACTAAAAGCTTATATGAACACACACAAATTTCCCTTCCCACCCTCTAAATCTTACACTTAAAAGCACTCAGTAGCATCAGGGCCGAAATTGGATTGGGGGGGGGGGGTTAAGAACACCCCTACCACCCCCCCCCAAAAATAAATAAATAAATAAATAAAAATGTTACTGTCGGGAAAATGCACTTCGGTGGGACGAACTACAAAAAAGGAAATTTAATAAAAGTCCTCAAACCTTCTCCGAGTCTTCATTTTGAATTATGAGTGGCACGAACCTGTAGCCTACCTACTACACACGGAATTTACTGATAGTAAACTTCACTGTTTCATTCACGCCCACACTTTGTGTGCATACTTTGTTGGTTACAAAGTACATAATTCGTGTGAAGGCTAAGCTGGTATGCAGCGATTTGTAGTATCAGTGTACAGTGTCTTAGCCTTCGTACATATCTACGGTTGAATACCAAATGTTTTCCTAACTGGAATGTAATCTCGCTCTTAATCGCCTTGCCTTTCGCTGCTTATTCGTCTACCGATATGAAACAACACAATTGCTTAGAAATGTCCACAACATCGACCAATCATGCTTCATAAAGGTTTAATTATATTCTGTCTTTAAGTCGGGAAAACTGTGCGAAGTAAAATGGCGTTCAACGACGAAGCTGGTTTTCCATTATACGTAAATAAGTTGGCGTCGAGGACTTGGTAAGGAATTTTTTGTGCATCTACCCTGCCAGGTCGACGCGCCATTAAGCCTCAATCCCCCCCCCCCCCCCCTGCCAGGGCTCTACAACAGTACCAGCCGTATCTTGGGTGAAAACTAGCAAACGTGACTATTAGACAATAAGGCCGACTAAAAGTTACAGTCAAATGAAACTGCCACTCTTTCCGTTGAAACACGTTGTGGATTAACAAACGTGTCGCTATTTATTCCAAGTCCAGAGAAATATCTTAACTGTGGCTGAGTGGTAACTTTAAAAATTATTTGAAAATTATTTTAAAGCTACTAAAAATTTGTCACGCAAATCCCCGTAAAACTAAAATTGTTACTTTGAAAAACCACCATTAGTTGCCAATAAATGTCGCCACCTATATACGAACAAAAATCGTGTTTTACCGTCTGACTCTATTCATGACCATACCTGCGTCGCTTAGCAACGCCCTTGGCAAAACCATTCTCTTAGTATTTATTTTTTCAACATCAATTTCTACGCAAAATAAACTATTATCAAGTTGCGTTTGAGTTTATTTGTTAAATTCCTGGACTTAACTACACTAGTTTCTTTGAAACATTTTGAAATTTTGTTTAAAGGGATATGCCTCCCAGCGCCATTTTTCTCGATCCTCCATATCAAGTACGGCCCCAAAGGTCTATTTACTTATCGTTAGTCTTTCCCTTGCTAAAAATCCGTTTTAAAATGTGGCGTCTAGGAGATTTTCTGTTGAATATTGGGAACTTGATTTACGTTCTTCCAGAATGAATATGATCCTTTGCGCGCCTACAATGGCCTTGAAGTTGTATCTTTGTGCACGCAGTACTAATTTTAATCGTTTGCTAGTAATTACTATGCGATCAAAAATCTAAAAGACTAATGCAGTAAAAATTAAAATTAATTATTCCAATAGATCGCCGAAGCAAAATTATAAGACTCTAGTCTAGAAAATTATAAATTCTGATTAAAATACAAAAATCATTCCGATTTTCGACGACACAATTAATGCGTTCAGGCTGGGTTGTCTATTGGGTCCAATGCCAACTGAGACAGTAGCTGCATTCTTCGCTGCGAGGATCGGCGCGTGACTGTTATAAGGCAGGCGGAAGGGTATAAGGCAAGCTGGATGTTGCTTTAAATCTAGCTGATAAACCTTCTAATGCTCAAGGTAAGGCGTGGCTCTAAGGACGCCACCTGTCAGCATGTGACCTTCTCTTCGTTTAGTTCCATCACCCAAACTCCGGAAGGGCCTCTCGAGCCCGCCACTTCTCCCCCGAGGTTTGGTGTTGTTGACTGGTTACCAATTATGGAATGAGTTGGCGCTATGTTCCCGTCACTCTTGGAACTAATGAAGCTGGCCATGGGCTTCTGCGTTTATATTTTTGTCAGACTGTACTGTCGTCCAGTATTTGCTCAGTAGTAAAACCACAAGAGCGTAGTTATCAATAGATTTTCTCAACCACGAATTACATCACGAAGCTGAAAAAATCCCGAGCGCTTGCGCCGAGGTGTTTTTATCAGCTTGGGGAATGTAACGTGTGGTTGGAAAAATGAATCGATACTTAATCTACGTTCGAGCTGTATTTGAAACGAGAATATACCGTCTCCTTTAGACATTAAATTTAAAATAAAAACTTCAACGTGCATAAAACGGCCTAGTTGTATGGCGGTGGTTTCTCGCTAGAATTTACAATTCCTGTTTGCACGAAATGATAAAAGTGTACAAACTGTTGCCGGATGCATTTACTGGTTCATTTAGTATTTATAGGAATGGAATTTTCTACCGCCGCCTCCATGAATAAAGTAGTTTTGTTTCCCCAAACAATCCATCACAAACTTACCGAACGTAATTCGCTATGAAAGCAGACAACTGCTGTACGACGAACATTAATCCTCGTCAGGGCGCTTCAATCAAGGTAAATACGTGTTTTATTTTTAACGAAAATATTGTTTCTTACATTTAAAATAGAATATAATCCGTAACAATACCAAGCTTTATGACAATTATTTATTAATTTACTTTCTACCATTTCCGGTTAATTCAAGCACCACATAATATTTTACGTATTGGGGTTAACCCTACCGCAACGCTTTGCATAGTAGCGGCGATAGACCTAACAAGAGTGGCGTAACGCGCTTCGGCGGAAAGCTAATGCCACCGCTGATCTTCTGTCACAATGGCTACCAAAAATTAAGTGCTCGCCGGGAAGTCAAATATTGCGTCATGTGATTATCAGGTACGTCGTATATGTTTAGAAAGTGATTTAGGCCTACCAAATACAGGTCTTTCATACTTTCGTTATGTGGTGGAAGCCATGATAGCAGACGAGTCGATCATATATACAAAATGGAGGGATGAGGATGACAGTTTAATCTGACGTAAGGAGGCGTGATTGGCTGGTGGCTGCCGTTTATTGGCCTCCCATTGGTTAATTGGCATTAGAAAATTATGAAAGCATATTCCCTTTTGAAATTGTCGTCCAATTTATTGTCGTAGTCAGGATGGAGAAAGGGGGGGGGGGACGTTATCATTTTGGGCAAGAAGTGGCTGCTCCCGAGTTATTATCCAGGTGGCTTCCTACTCGTTTGCAAAATATGAGGTTCGGGACGTATTTCTCAGGCGGTATTGGTGATGAAAGTCGTACACGGATTGTTAGGCAATTATTTAACGCTTGAACGGCTGGATTTGCATGTTCTAGAAATTTCCTAGCAAAATTGCATTACATTATACTTGTGTTTCGTTTAACCGCTCGACAGAAAAGACACGGAACCCAAAATGTTAGTTATTCCTTTGCACCACTTCGAATTTCTGTTGAATGCTTTCTGCTTTAAGCTTGCCCTAAACGAATGCCATTTTGTAATATTAAAATAAGGGTCCGTGAGATAGCCCAGGATACCTGAGTTCTGCTCTCTTGCCGAGAAGGTTTAAGAATTATTGGAAGAGCAATTCTGATGTTTACGTACCTATGCTTAATTTATTCATTAATTTTTTTTTTTATTTCCTTAAGGATTTACATCTCAACTAAAAAATACATTTTTTATGTGTTTTAACTGCGGAGAAGATCGTATTTTTAATTTTTATTTTAAACCGTTGTATACTCAAAAGTTAATGGTTTTCCGTCGTAATGTGATTGGGGAGAAGTAAATTGGGGCTAGAATGACGATATTGAAAAAAAAATGTTTATAAAATATTCATCATCATACTATCGAAATTCTCTTTTTTCAGCCCACTATCGCAATATTTTTTTCTAGGTGGGCGTAAGTACTTTTGGTTTAGAAATAGGTTTTTTTTGTAGTTTTTTTTAGAAGTACAATCTTGGTTTTAGGTTGAAATCTTACTAAAACTTAATTACGCTTAGTTTAGAAATAATAATGTTTTTAAAAAACTGACATCAATAAAAAAATATATAATGTAAACGGGATCTTAATTGAATTTCTCGTGAATAAGTGTACAATTTCCGAAAGGCGAATTCTTGCTAATATTTTATGAGCTGGCTGGATAGCGCTAGGAGCTGATAAATGTGACTGAGTAGATGATGATTTAAGGGTGGAACTATGGTGGTATCTGATGGACTTCGAACCTCTAACTTTTTGATTAATGAAAACTTTCTTGCAAATGCTTTCGCAGCAATTCGTCTTGTGACGGTCCAAGAATTTCACCTATAACGTTGTGTACTTTGTAGTATCCACGTTATAACTATCCCTTTGTATTCAACCCCACTCCCCTTGTCACAAGGTACTCTGGGAGATAAGCTGTGGATTTGACTTCCTGGCTCTAGGTCAGCTAACATAGCCAAAATGATACTTGACCAAAATAATGCTAAGGGACATAAACCCCCAGCATACGTGAGAACTGGCATGGAGACAGGAAGCAAGAAGCATAATCTCTGCGCCAGTCGGTGTTCGTTTGAGAAGCAAAACTCCTTCAAGATCGTTTAAATGATACTGCTCGCTTATCTATTCGTGTTTGGACTAACAGTAGCGCTAGTGACATTTTTCAGACAAATTTATGAGTAGATAGATTGGGATGAGTTACGTTCTCTCGTAATTTGTGGTTCTCGTTGGGGGTCTGATCAGTAAGATATTTACATCCTGCTGGATGGAGTTACCGCTCGCGTTACCGTCACTTTTATGTGCAAGGTAATAAAGGCAATACGCAAATGACGTCACACAAATTTTGCCGTGTTTTGGTACCCCTCCTCCGTCACGATTTCAATTGTCACAACCGTTGCAATCCCCATCCCTCCAGCTCAAGCATCACAAACGGCGAACCCCCACCCCCTTCGTTACCGATGAGAGGGTAACAATTTATGAAAATTCGTTGATTTTTTTACGCAAAATTCATGAAATAAGTCCGTGTTTAGTCTAACTTCTGATGACTGTTTTTGCTCTTTGTCCCGTTGTTTTGATAGTTATTCCAATATGTGCGTGACTTCCGAAATTTACTGACACCGCCTGCCCCCTTGTCCGAAACTGATACTCTGTGGCTCCATCCTCTTGCATGACGTCATAATGTGTACGGTCCTACCGCGCCTTAAGCCATGAAGGGTGCAAAAAGTCGCGTGTAGAACTGGTGGCGCCCTCCAGACACCATCTGTGAACTAAAATGTTGGCCCTTAACTTGTCCATATAGAGAGGTTCTGCACAACGAAACTCACTCCAACCTATATACTCATGTTACTGATACTACTACTACTAATAGTATTACATGCTATTCATGCCTAATGGATCCATGGAATGCCTGTGTTTGCCCCAAGTTTAACAGTATTCTTCTGCCAGCTTCAGCATCTAGTAAGGGTCAACATTAATCCGGTTCATCCATACGAGCGTCTGTTGGTTTCAGATAACGCAACACTCAAAAAGTTTATGAACAAAAAATCCCACTTAGGAATCGTGCCTTTCGGCAATAATTGAAACTGGCCAGGGAGAGCAGAGAAAACGCCATCGTGTCCAAAATGTTACTCACCAACAGTGACGGCGTCAGGATTGAATTGTTTGGGGGTCGACAGAGGGCACATCTGGAAACAGATTTTTTTTTTCAAAGCAACTACAATGGCACTTTCATTCCGTTTAATTCAACCTGAACGTAATTTAAAGTTCAATGCAGTGAAATTTATTTGTAAAATAAGCCCCATAAACACACAAAATAAATTAGGCTACACATGCATTGAAAAGTTGCTAAAAAATATATAATATATATAAATAAAATTACATAAAAAATAAAAGCTCTGTTTATTAAAGTGGCACTATCACCGATTGAAAGCAGACGAATTTTGACAACATCTAGTGCTGTGTAGTACCATCTAGCGTTTGCTTGCACCAAGCGAAGGAATGCATAACAACATTTCTTTTAACGAAACAAACAAGCCACGACATCCTTAATTATTGAGTGAAAATTTGTTTCATCCTCGTGCACCTGCGAGCAAGCTATAAAGGTTAACAATATCAATGTCACTAGATGGCGCCACGGTATTTTCGTTCGCATTTCAATCGGTGATAGTGCCAGTTTAATTTGATTTCAAGTTTAGCCTGCAAGTTTCTTTTATTATTTTTTTGTGTGGTGGTGA
>JAHWFP010014811.1:0-16078 GCA_023313725.1 Lithobius niger | reverse complement strand
TAATGTTAAAAGATTAAATATACTAGCTCAGTAAAATGCTAAAACTCATTTAAATAAGTTAAAAATTATCAGCAGATAACGGAGTTTGAATTAGAAGGAGATTTTTAATGGTATTTCATGGTAAATAAAAAATATGCTAAAATAGTTTTGTCTGTATCCAACATGTATTTGAGGTTAAGTACCATAAGGCAGCCCCTCCAATTACACAACTAACCTAGTGTGTTTTAGGCTTTTTGCTAAAAAGAATCAATAAAAATAAATACAAATGTTGAGGGTTTCTTCAATAATGGGGATCGGAAGTTGCCAGCGCTACGGCACTGTTTGGAGCGTTTTTCAAATGGATGCTGTAAAATACTGGTGATGAAATTTAGAGTTCTGTTCCCGCAGGATTTC
Organism: Lithobius niger; assembly: GCA_023313725.1. Classification (NCBI taxonomy): domain Eukaryota; kingdom Metazoa; phylum Arthropoda; class Chilopoda; order Lithobiomorpha; family Lithobiidae; genus Lithobius; species Lithobius niger. Next base: position 15,685 of record JAHWFP010014811.1, on the reverse strand, counting down.
AGCAGAAGTGTAGGGCTACTAAGGGTTAAAGAAATGGATCGATTTGGTCCATTATTGGTGGAATTCTGCAGGATTCAAGACCGAGGTCTTCTTGACACTTGTGCGCTCAAGAAAAAAAAATGTTCCTCGATGTTTTTGATTTTTGGAGTCCGGGTATCCTCTCCAATCCGCCTGGAGTGCAGGACTTCACTACATTTCCTACCGCGATGTGACGTCATTAACCCTGTTTCCTTCAAATTAGGCCAAACAGCCAATCAGAGCACTGCAGGGTAGGGCATCTTAAAGATGTGACTGGTGGATTTGTACACAATGGAGTTTAAAAAAAAAGCTCTCTGTTTACATTGTTAGCCGTTTTCGTCCAAATAACAACAACAAAATGATGATAAAAAAACGAAAAAAGCAGTAACTCTAGTAAAAAAGCCAACTACTGTAAACGTAGATTCTTTTTTTCATTAGTTTCTATTTTTCGAGCAAGCCATAAATCACATTTTATAGACACTTCGGGTTTATGACGTCACTTCTTCTTGTGGCTGGGTTTATGACTTCACTTTCCGCAGCATGGCCGTATCCTTTGTTCGCCTGTAGCCTGAACCGGAAGTAAGTTAGTAACCCGGAACCAAGTTTATTGGCGCTTCTTGTCCTACCAAATATCTTTGGTTCTTTGGTGTGGAGGGCTGTGAACGAGCTACCGCTATTATCAATTCCGGTTTTTAATTTTTTTATTTTATTTGTTTCCCTCTTCCTTAAAAATGAACGAAAGAGGTGCATGCTGAAGATTCCGCAGATGGCTTTGTTTGTAGCCCTGGAAGACAACTGTTCCTAAACCACTGTGTTTTAACCCAAACTGCTGAGAAGCAATACAGCCGAAAACTTCTCCAGGACCCGCACCCGCGTTGGCATAAGTGTTTTCCAACTTAGATCTCTGTCTGAAGTGGTTTAAACGTGCCCTTTAACACTACTAATTTTCAACAATTTTCCTTTTGGAACCCCCCCCCCCCCCCCCATCCCCCCGTCTTACACAAGTATCTGCAAAGCAAGATACTGGACAAACAAAAAGATGAACATACAGACAGACAAGTAATACGCCTAATATAACAAAGAAATGGCATAACAACTTATAAAATATAAAACAATTTAGTATATAACTACCTTCGTTAAGAGTGGCTAAGTCTATAAGGAATCTTCACGCTCCTTACCTCAGCTATGACATGCATGACACTATGCATTGTTTAACGGTTTTCATTAGTATATTTATATTGATTTAATATTTTCATACTTACGTACTTACATACTTAGGGACGGGTCGTTATTTATATCTGGAATGGGGATGAGGAATTGAAAATGTGACATCCAAATTTTCTAAAACCTGCTCTCGCAAGACCCTAAAAATACCGACACCCCCCCCCCCCCTCCCCAATCCAAGGTCCAAAGGTTTGCTAGAAAATTGAAATCTTTAAAGGTTATGCACAAAATGTTACTACGTTAGGAAAAGCCACATGCACGGTAAGGAAATAATATACAATATGTGGCGCGATAAGAGGAAGAGATCCCACAGCCTAAAGTCAATGGTTTTGAGATAAATAAGTCTGCATGAAAGGGTGAACATACCTTAAACTCTACTTTTTCGAAGTCACTGGACAAAGATCCTGTTCAACCCAATTAGGACATTCGCAGCTAAAATTTCTCTCTCTCAAGCAGTTAAGTTGCTTTTAGTTGGGAGGAATTGCAAAATACTTTGTATTTTTTTTCTTTTAGCTGCTGTTTTAGTACTTGCTAAATGCTGAAAGGGACTACTCATTTTCGTAGTATCCCAAACTATCTATATAAAACATTTGGCCTAGCAGACGAGGACAGGTAGTCATTATGACAACCAATCCAAACGTAGTAAACTTAAAGCGTTAGGGCGAGCACGTTCATTCTTTTCACGGCAGAAATAAAAAAGGGGAAGCATATTCATTCTTTGCACGGCAGCAGTGAAAAACGATGAGTGGTAGGCAATGTGAAGGGCAATATCGATTACGTAGTAACAATCAGTAACAAACGAAATATTACGACATCTGTTGTTGACGGAAAACTATAGGCTGGTAATGCAACAACAAACGGGGCAGTGGGACAGCACGTATTCCTACTTGAGCGGCATATGTTACGTTGGTAATACTTCAAACGCAAGGAACCCCTGGGTAGGGTGGAGGGGTGTAGAATAAATAAAATCGAGTGAGGAGAATACATAAAGTGGTTTACTACTACTTTTTATTTATTCTTCTCCCCCTCCCCAGGGGCTCCTTGTGTTTGAAATAAATCCAACGGGTTCACTACTCCATTTTATTTTCCCTAATCTCGTTTCTCGTCTCTCACTTAATGACGTCGTGATGATTGGAATGAAGATTGGAATGAGTTATGTTCTCTAGTAAGTTACGTCTCTTGTTAGGGGTCAGTTCAATAATGTATTTCCATCCTCGTGGCACCCTCATTTTTGTATGCAAAGTTGTGGAGGCTATACACAAATGTGTTCACGCAAATATTTCCATGTTTTGGCACCCTTTGCCCGTCACACTTTGTCACAGCCTTTGCAACCCCACACCTCCCCATAAAAGGATGGCACAAACGTTGACTCCCTACGCTTTCGTTACTGATGAAGAACGTAACAATTTTAGAAAATCCAGCGACTTTTTCGTGAAATTAATGAAATTAGTCCTAATTGCCCTGTTACCACACTGCATGATGAGTAATGCTATGAATTGGTGCTATGTGGGTCGTACGTGACTGACTGTGGAAATGTAGGCAACCTTTCCTGTCTGAGGATGACCACACCATTGTGGTCGAAATATAAGTATGTATGAATCCTTTTGTTGTGCTCACGGCTTCTTTTTATGCTTTATCTAATTTATCCTAATCTGTTATGACTTTTTTTTTGCTTTTTATACCGTCGTTTTGATAGCTATGTGTGACTTCCGAAATTTACAGACTTCGCCTCTCTCTTGTCCGAAACTGGTACTCCGTGAATCCACCATCTTGCATGACGTCATATTGTGTACGGTCCCACAGCGCCTTAAGCCATGGAGGGCGTAAAAAGTCGCGTGTAGAGTTTGTGGCGCCTCCAGACTTCATCTCTGAACTAAATGTTTGGCCTCTAACGGGTCCATGTGGAATCAAATTCCTCCCAATCAATACACTTGACATGGACTAAATATGCTTTATTCATATTATTACAACAACGCCGTCTTCCCAGCAGTACACAATTCTTTACAGGAAATCACCAGTTATGTCCTCTGATTTTCCCCACATGGTGTATGATGGCACATCGCAATTTATGTCGCCTGATATACATGACGTACCCAGCACTTTAATGTTTTTTTGTCCCTTTCCCAGTTGGATTTGGGAGGAAGGCTTGATTTGGTTGGGGGTTGATGGGGGAGAGAAGGGGATCCCTTGGCATTGATAGGGCACCTAATTTTCTTTTTACACTCTGGTTGCCTGTATGCAGTCAAGCGTTGTTCAGCGTTATGACCACTGAATCTGTGTAATGATGAAACTTTAGCGGTTCGTATTCTTGTGAAAAAATATCAGTCTTACTTATTTTCATAATCTATAGCAGTTAACTTCTTTCCTACGCACTGCGACGTTATAGTACCGTAAATTTCCTCTCAAACTAAGCCATGCATTCGACCGTTATGTGCTTCGAACGTATGTCAAATCGAAAGAGGCTGGTAAACAAAGTTCCCCTCAGCGCTTCCGACCCCAAAAAAGGGTCGTTGCAACGCCCCCATGAGTGGGGCTTGTTTCCCAAAATAGGCACCACGTTCCCCTTTGATTTCCCTAGTGACACGAATTCATGCGAAAGAGTTGCATAAATCGTGTTCCTTGCATGCACGTATACAGGTAGGTTTCCATTTGAAGAAGCTAGTGATGCAGTCGTCCAGTGTCTTGCAAAAGTGAAGCCAACTGTAATAACCGTGTGTCACAAGTCAGTGATCACATCATCCGAAACGAATGGTGGAATGTTATTTGTTTGGAATGTAAGACCAACTGAAAATAAGTCTTTCTTTCGGTGTAAGATAGGAAACAATCGATAAGAGGATAAAACTCATCTTGGAACTCAACAACCAACGGCAAAAAGATATATGTAACTAATTTGTAAGAGGTCACTTTTAACCTGACCGTTAGCTTTTACACGTTGATAGTGACCATCCACAAAGGTTGATAAAAAGACGGTATAGATCTTGTATGTTTGTATCATTGCATGTTTGGCCAAATGTTACCTTTCACAACAATTGCTGCAATCTTTCATCACCTTGTACCTATAGTCAATATGATATTGCTTGCTTTCATTATGATTTTTAAATCAGAAGGTTACATTAAATTGGTTTCAACGATTTCTAATAATTATAGATCTTCGTCAAATAATTAAAAATCGATGTCAAATTTATTTAATGTCCCTATGTGGACTCATCTTCTTGCAGAGGTTGTACCTTGGTTGATTGTTACAAAGTATGGCTATATTTTCCATTGTTACGAACGTTGATTGTTGTAAGTGTCGGATTGTAGCACCTCTCATCGTCGTGGGTAAAAAACCAGTTTGGAAACAAAGTTGTGCTCCATGAAAAAAAAAAGAAAAAAAGTGATATACTTATTCTACACTTTTGAAATTCGATTGTTGTAAGTCTAGGTTAAGTGATTTACTTATCCTGAGCCTCCTTAATCTTCCTGATCCACTCAGTGCTTGAATCAGTTCCGATGTTTACCGGGTGTCCCAAAAGTCAGGGGTCACCCAGATGATATATCCGAGTGGTATACCGGGTGTTCATGCTGATATACCGAGGATTTTTATCTTTGTTCATGCAGGTGGTATACCATCAGCATTAAAATAGATACAAATCCCTGAAATGTCAGCATGAACACCTGGTATATCACCTGGGTACATCATCTCTGTGACCCTGGACGTTCGGGACAACCGGAATAACAGACGCCATGCATAAGCCTTCATGGACATATGAGTGAGTGGATCCCAGTCACCTCGGGCGTTCCACAGGACTTTGTTTTGGGGCCATTAGTCTTTAATCCTTTCATCAGTGATCTTCCTCTTTATATCAGGTCCTTTAATGGGAGTACGACGACTTGGAACTGTTTTCTCTTTACACCCAACTCATGACCCTGCAAAACGATATCAATAAAATTATCTACTAGACAATTGAAAACGGTCTTCTGCTCAACCCCAGTAAATGTGTCATTCTTTATTATGGGCACAATAACCCTCACCTTTCTCAATACCTTAATGGCAGAATCATTTCTACAAAAACTTCTCACAGTCTTGGCATCTTGGTTGATTCTCCCTTAAATTCCATACCAATGTTGACAGTAGCATCTCCAAAGTTTACAGAAAAGCTCATTTCATTCTCTAAAGTTTCTCCCTTGTCAAACCTTCCCTTTTCGCCATACTTTAAAAGGTTGTCTTAAATCTGCGATTTGCTCCTGAGATTCCCTGCCCTTGCTGGGTCTCTTTTCTGACATGCCTGTCAACACCGGCTCACTAAGTTGTGTAAGCAACTCAACTCTATTCCTGTTTCGGTCAACTCTCAGTGCCGCAGAGGTGATCTTATTTAGGTGACGTACCAAATAATCGATCACCTAATCGACGTTAACATGATCCTTTCAAACTCCAGGGAAATGTCTCCTTTGGCAACGTCAGACAACGGTACTTTTGCGAGTGGGTATTGTAGCCCTGGAAACCTCTTCTGGCTCACGTGGTTTCTGCTTCATCGCTTAACTCCCTGAAACGCTGTCTGGATCTGTCTTTTTCATAATTCTTAGTTGGGTTGGGGTGTGGGACGGGCTGGGTGTTATAACTTCATAGCCAGCACCGACTTTCTATTCTATTCTATTTAAAACACAATAAAACGTATAAACGTCAATATGTACTGTAGAAAATAAGTTCACAAATTAATTCGTTCCTTAGCACATATAGTGGTGTTCCTTTTTTAATTCCCGTAGTCCTAAATTCTCCTCCGCAACTCTCCACATTCCATGGTATTAGGATGTAAACTGTTTGTAGGATTGGAGCATCGTCATACTAAAACACCATAGCGGGACTGAAATTTCAAAAGAAAAATTACAAATATGAAATGTTTTAATCAAAGCTGCATGTAGCGAATGCAGCTGCATGTACTTAATGCATGTACTTAATAGTTTTCCCCCCACATGCCGTGGTAGCTGTTGTATTTATGGCACAGAATGAGCGAAATTTCTTATGCAGACGAAAGTATTCGCATCTTCTTTCATTTATTCCACAGACTTTTGATACAGCAGCAAATACCATAGAGAGGTAGAGATTTCATAGTCTTGGTTGTATGTTGTCATTGTATTTCAGCAGTTTCAGAAGGCATCCGTTTGCTTAATAAAAGAGGAACTTTTAAAAAAAGCCTATAAACAAAGTCCTACATTGAGGCCCTGGGAAGTGAAAGCCAGTGTGTGGCCGATTTGCAATGCTATCAGTTCTATGTAAATCAGTGCAGCGTTAAGAAAAAACCTATGACAAGCATAATTTAATAAGTGACGAAAAAAATAATTGAAAGTGTTAACCAATTACCTTGCCTAATTTGTTTTGACCTCTGCAGAGACTTGCTTCTAGATGAAACAAACACATAAAACATATTTGTGTTAACTGCGCTTTTTAAAAATCTAGACTTACAACTAAATTGTGTTGATTCGCATGGCCGTTTCGTCCTATTTTGTCCACTTAGTCGTCTGTATCATACCAGTTTGTTTTGTCTTAGATGTAGCATTGTAAGATTTACCTAAATTTATTACTTAAATGTATTTATTTGTTTGTTTAAATAGATCAGTACACCATGACCACAAGAAGCACACTGCTCAATTCCTGTATTAGTTTACTGTTAGTACTTCTGCTGATTCCATTTCCTTGCATAGAACTTGCACAATGCATTCTCACAGTTTCCCCTTTGGCCTCGACGGAATATCCAGCTTCGTCACTGAAAGCCTGTGATGAGTTGGAGAAATACTGTCGCATTAATACTAATTTTTCTGCGTTCATGGAGCTCAAGTACTTCACGAATGGATCAAGCGGATTTTTTACCGACAGTATATTACCTTTCATGGCAGCACGGAGTAAGAATGGTTGCATGAAGCTATTCTTCAAACATCAACCAACCGCAGAGGAGCCTTGCTATTCTGTAAAGTATGCACTATTTTTCTTTGATCAATTGTGGATCTTTCATAGCTGCGTAGTCAGTTCGGAGATTAGTGTTAATCCGCTGTGTAAATCTGTTCATAACGGTGAAGAAAAAGCCACTTTTGATGCATTACAACGATACTTTTCACGCACAGTTGATACGGTGAGCAGTGTCCGAAGGCTAAACTTTTCTGAGAATAGTTTCATGCAACCATTCTTACTCCGTGCTGCAACAGATATCAAACCATTAATTGCACGATCTGCACAGTTGACAGCGAGAAAGTATCAAAACACTGCATTTACCTCAAAACCAGAATTGTTTTTGCTCAAGAATACTGGTGAGCCAGAAGTTGCAGAGCGCAGAATTAAAATGCCAAAATACAGAAATTTTAGGATGCCTTATATACCGAAAATAATGCTACCTGAAAACTTAAACATAGTTCTGGAAGACGAAAATGAAAATGAAGTCTATAAAGTCAACTCTCGTACAGAATACTTTGTGGTTGATACTGCTACTGATGAAGACAGCAACGCAGGTGAGGAAGACGTGCAGATAGAAAGTGATAAGATTCCTTACAAAGGGCGACATGGAACGGTTCGTAAAATGACTCCAAGGAAATTATCGAAACCCACAGATTCACCACACGAACTACCAACACTATCACCAGAGGAAGAAGACGCACTATCAGACATTGAAGCAGAACAAGATGAGGAAGAAATACCACCTACATCATTATCACAGGTTGAACCACCAGCACGTAGGGGACCTCCAATGAAACAAACAACACCGCCAACCAATCAAGCAACGACACTTAAATGTAAACAAGGGAAACAAGCAAAGTCCCCTGAAGTACTACCAGACAAAAAATCGCGTGCACGTGAAGGGCAGAGATCGTTATCTGTGGAAACTGTTAAGCCTTCTTTACGGTCAGCTAACAGAAAAACCAAGCGTCGTAAATGGCCATTGAAGCGATCTCGATCAAGAGCTGATCCTGAAACTCCTATCAAGCAGAATTCAGCACTGAAAAGTTCACCAAGCATCGAACTGTTAGCCGTGGCCGGAATGATTAGTTTTCTGCGGGCCAACACATAGGTACAGTAAACCTTTGATGATTTTTGTTTAAAGTGAACAATCCTATTTTCATTTGGCTGCGTCAAGGAATACAATGAACCTGTTTGTTTCGTACCCGACCACATCGTGTGTCTCAGTACATTAATACACCAGAACATTTCCCCTATATCGTAAATTACTTAGTAAGTTCTTAAAAGTAAAATATAATGGAAAGTTTAATTTTCAAATTCAAAATAATAGTATCGTTGATGTTCAATTCGTAAAATCATTTTTAATGTCTAAAATTACTTTTTGGTGAAATAAACGTAAAGCATGGTTTTGCGATAAGGCTTGTTTTAGTTTTATGCTGACAAGGGTTTCCACTATTTGTGCATATCTATTTAAATAAATTTTTCAGTATTGCACCAATACAATACTGTGACTAAAGCTCAGGTGTTCTGTGTTTCATTGTTTTCATTGGTTGTTTCAGCGCCGTTTTCAGTGAAGGACTCACTACTCAATTCCCCAACATTGTATAAAACCAGGATCTTAGAAAGAATTTTGTTAGGAACGAGGAGAGTTAGTGTGAGGAGTTGAACAGCGCCCAACTCGGTAAATTTTCGTACTGCCAAACTCATACCCTTATGTGGCATTTAAAATAGTCAAGCTATTAAAGAAGGTGTGGTGTTGGTTCATCTCTATGCACTGGTCAAACTAATATTTTTATGAAGCAAACAGTTTATTAAAGATACATGATACACTAAACCGAGAAAGAAAGAAAAGTGCCCCGGTTGGGACTAGAACACAGGACTTCCCCCACTGCGCTATAGACATGGATCCTGGCTACAGGCCCAAGCTGGGCTTAGCAGCTGTCAACCTGTCACTGGTGACCTAAAGACCACAAACAAACACAAGGAGGGAAAGCAACTTGCTTCTTGGCCTCCACAATGAGAAGCAATCCTAGTAATTAATAGAGAATAAATCACAAAGTAAATGAAGCAAACAGTCTGACTGATCTTGTGAGAATATAAGATAAACTAATCCAAAACAGAAAAGACAACTGCCCCGACAGGACCTAGCACTCCCTGCTTACACAGAACTTCGCGTTTTTGGAGATGGGGACACAGGCCACTGGGCTGTTGCTGCTAGTTTTTTTCGGGACCCCTCACAAAGCCGGCGGGGCGAATTGGGACTCAGTCTTACCTTGTTAGTCAATTATTGGTAACTGGCAATACTGCATGATTTGGGGTTAACGATGTCGTTTAGGCCCAACACCAAGCAGAAGTTAAAAAAAAAGGAAGTCCCAACGTGCACCGCGAATGTTGTGAGGGGATCTCGAGAACCTGAAACAACGTGAGCATGTTGTGTCCAGTGGTCAGAGGAGTCGGCTATCAGCCAAGTGGATGCCGATCAAATCTCACGAATGACTAAGATACACAAAAAAAAGTAGTTAAAAATTCATCTGATGATAAGAAAAAGATGCAATGTCAACAATACAATAACCTTGATAACTTTTAGTTATCTTCCCACTTTCCCTCATCACATCACCCATCATCTGGATCACAACTCAACTGATCACCCTTTACAATGATTTCCAAATTACAGTGGTACAATTAATGACCAAGAACATATAAAATTCCGTAGCAAGGAAAAGTAACGAATTCCGATTTGATGCGCTCTAGTATTGATAGATCACGTGATTATCCCTATCATAGCTGATAATATATAATGGACTTGTGCCAGCCGATTTGCTGACTCGGCTACCTTGACAAGAATACAAAGCCTTTTTAAAAGTCTTATAAGGTGGAGGCATTTTTTGGAACACAATTCTAGTCGACCTCATTTCACGTTATTTGCTGGATCAGAGCTTTAAAACTTAATAAATAAAATTAATCGCTTTAAATAAGGTCAAATCACTTGAATGAAACGCAAGTTAATAAGGGTGGATTACTGTACTACGTTATTCCAGTGTATGATTTTCGCTGGAGCCGTAAAACTGATTGTCTCACCTTGTTCCTGAGAACTATTTACATTTTCCGGTAATGCTAATGGTAAACATCCGTGCAAGATCAATAAACAAACACCCGTCGTAGCATCTGGGGACTGCTGTTGCACACTGAACAGTTTTTCTCTTGTAAAATCAGTGATACATCACTAGATCTTGCAGTGTTAATATATGATAATATAATAATTAAAGAAGCCAAGAAGTGCTTGACTTCTCCGCCTTCTTTAAAAATACGTTACTTGGGCAGTTTTGTCCGCAATTTTGAAGTTCCTTGCACTTTATGCAATTTTAATGTCGTTGTTCTTGTACCTTAAAAATGAGCAATGAGCTATGATCTGCTTGAAACGTCGGGTGTAATGTTTTAACTTGTGCACTTGTTTTAATTTAATTTATTTTGAGCTTGTTTTTACTCATTCAGGCAGCATCAATGGCGGAATAATTATTTTTCAGCGCCAGGCGAATTTCAGTCTTGTTTTATTTTTACATCTTGTGGTCGGTCGTGGGATTCTACCCGGCATCCACTTGGCTAGTAGCCAACCGCTCTGACCAATGAGCTGTGCTTGGTAACGTTTCACACGATTCCCGGGGACCCTCTCAAAAAGTTTGCAGTGTGCCGAGGGACTTGGTTATTTGTCATTGGTGGTGCTCTGCCTTTTGACGGGAATGATGCTAAACAGAAAGAATATGTAGGGCATCAAATCTCATAGGATTCCACCTCAATTACCCTCCAAATTAACTAACCAACCATGTGTTTTAAAGAACTGTGAACCCTTGGCAGGGCATCATCATTCTTGGGCGACATACCAGCTACAGCTTGCCTTCTCTTCCAATGCACAGTTGGCACGTCGCCTAGGCAACTGAATCATTCAAGGAATGTATCGCTGACTTAAACCAATGAACCTCATTCAAGCCTAAACGAGGATTATTTATTACCATCCAGCAATGGCATCCGTGTACCAAGTACCAACAAATACAAAATCCAACTTCCCTTTCCATTCAAGGTGTTGTCATGGCAACCAGTCAATGCAGCATTCTCACAAGCAACAGCTCCAGCAAACGGAAACGTATCCTGCTGATTCTAGTGTGTCGAGACAAGTTGTTGACACTTGCACAACAGTGGTTAGCTCAGTAGGTAGTAATCCATTAGTTCAGTCAGGTCCATTTTAGTGACATGCAGAGGGGAGGCATTAAGAAGTGCATCATGTGCGGATGTATGTCTGTATGATTGTCTCTACGTTAATGTTTAAGCCTGGTGTTCGATTCATTTGAGTTTTGCTTTTGCAAGGGGTTTGGGGGGTATTAACTTTGTAAGATCAAAACTAATATGATACCGTTAGCTCATTGCCTTTCACTGTTCTAAACTCTAATTAGTATTAAAAACGCTTAAGCGTATAAAACACAGATGTAAGCCTAAAAAAACTGAATGCTCTAAAGGGACAGATACAAGAAAAATACCTGTAAGCCACCAGCGTCGCACTAGTAAGGTAAAAGAATCTGCTGCATCCCAAAAACAAAGCTGGAGCGTATTAGTGCTATGCTGTATATGTCTTTTCTTGTATCTGTTCCTTTAGCACATTTAGTTTATTTTTAGGCTTACATCTGCATTTTATATGCTTAAGCTTTTTTAATATAATATCTTTTGCATGCATAAGAATTTTTAGAAAATGGTCAGGAGGAGAAGGAGGAGGAGTAGGAACTGAATAGAATTTATTAAAGGAACCATGTGGCCCAAAGCCATACAATCACAGCATAGATGCAACTCAATGAACAAGTACTCGAACACCCCCTACAGAGAGAATACCACACTTTACAGAGAGAACCCTATACTCTATCAGGACCAAAGAAAGACACATCGCACTAAAACGTAACGTGTCGCCACAGACCACCCCACACAACACCTACACCACACCTAATAATACTACACATGAAGGCCAAAGTCGCTGATAAAGAGCTGCAGAAAAACCAACTTACACAAGAAAGACTTGCACTGAATAAACGAGCGAAATTCAGTGCAAGGAGTACGTGAGACCTACTTGGTATGCCAAAGTACCGTATCACAAATTACAAAACAAAAACAAATTGTTTGATGTTTAAGGTAAGGTTTTACTGATCCAAAATCAAAACAACAAAGGAACACAAATTAACTTTCCTGTAAGGTATCAGATACAGCAGTGTAGCCGTAATGTTTACTCCACGTGCTGTATCCAATCATTCTACACGTAAATACAATGAAAACCATTGCCCAACTTTCAAAACAAAAGTTTTGAAAGTTGGACTGTGGGCACACTCGACTCTTTTTTGGCACCAGATGATTCAGCTTTCTTCAGTCAAGTCACCAACTTTCCGTTCATCATCGTAGTGATACAGATATCATTTTTCAAGATGTGCAAGCACTTTTCCACGCATGGAATTTAATTACCTTCCGAGACATTTCCAGGTTTCCAAGGACTCGTACGAACCCTGCTACCTATAAATGTTATAAATACACTTAGACGATTAGTTTTTAACCATTTTCTAGTGATGTCATTTAGCCAAGTAGAATACACCAATCATTAGCTGACCTATCTTGGGCAAAAGGAAAAATGGAAAAAAACCATTTGACTACAGCAGTAAGGTTTCACGTGGACTAAACAGTACAGCAACACTGCAGTATCTGAAACGTTACATGAAAGTTAATTTGTGTTCCTTTGCTGTTTTGACTTCGGAGCAGTTAAACCTTACCTTAAACATCAAACGATTATTTTTTGTTTTGTAGTCTTGTTTGAGTTAGCGTTGTCAGCATCGGGCCCAGGCTTCGAAATAAATACTCCGTACTATGCCAACTCGTTGTGGAGAACCACATTGAAATGGTTTTGATTTTTGCTTAAATCCTAAAGTTTTAAACCATAGGGTGTGAAGTCGTTGATTTTGAAGTCTCTCAAAATTGGGCGGCCGACATGACTGAATGACTTATTTAGTTCTTCAATGCGGGCTTCGGGAAGACGGTTGAATTGTGATTGTTTGTTACGATACTGCTCAAAGGGTTCAAAGGATTTTAGCGAGCGTTAACAACAACGACCCATATACACGACACATGCTGAATCAAGACACACGTTAGTGTGATGCCATCAAATAAAAAACATTGGACACAGTTTGGGCGGAACCTGAACATAAATAAGCATTTCTAATGTTCCGTTTTTTCCCAAACAAAATTGGCAGGACAGTGGACATACCGTACACATGATGGAACAGACCGTAGTAATTACAATAAAAAGGAAGCAAAAAAAAGCCAATAAATTCACTGAACAAAAAAAGCAATAGAGCTTGTGTCTCCATACTCACAGCTGTGTATGTACACGAATAAAAATGAATGAATGAGTTCACTCGAACGCAACGAACTATAATTTGAACTCCAATTCCAGGGAAGAAGGGCTGTGACATGCCAGCTTCCACGCACACGTATACATGTACAAAAAAAAAAAGAAAACGGTTGAAGATGTTGATAGCAAATTCCTTCCTCCTGATAGCAAGGAAACACCACAAGGTCATTAAAATCCACGAAATATTTAATTGTTAAGGGATAATTTTCTCCCTTGGTCACAACAAAAAACAGAATACAAGATGATCAACACATTCCTACAAAACGTACTCATCGTTTTCGTTAGTGCATTTTGTAGGAGTGTGTCGAAAATCTTGTATTTGTTTTATTGTGACCAAGGGGGGAAAATGTTCCCTTGAAAATTAAATATTTTGTGGATGTTTTATGACCTTGTGACGTTTCCTTGCTATCAGGAGCAAGGCGTTTGCAGTTAATATAATCCACCCAAAACCAAAACTGGTATAAGAGCAGCCGCCAAGTTTCCAAAAAGGGTCGGCCTTTCAAAGTAGTGATATCATTCCACCAGGGAAAGGCCGCCAAGGTTAATCCTATTAGCCAAGTTAATCGCATCTACTAATACCGATTTCACACGTAATAAATAAAGCGTGCAGTGCCGCTCCGAACCGTGCAATTTGATTTCACACGTAATAAATAAAGTGAACGTGGCCGAACGTGGCCGAACGTGGCCGTGATTTTGCGCTCCAGCTTGGCCACGTTTCAAAACGTGGCCGGCGCGGTTCGGTACTGGACGGAGCGGAGCGGTTCGCTTTAATTATTACGTCTGAAATCTAATGCGTGCCGTGCCGCGCTGCGTGGAAGTGACGAAACGACCTGCGACCCCATAATGCAACGCGCTGTTCGCCCAAAACAAACTGACGATCTAATCAAAGCAGACTAGCAACATCACAAAGCAACATAGCTTTAAGTTTTTGACTAACAAATTAAGAAAGCCTCGACAAATGTTTAGGCCTAAAGTCAGAATTTTTGTGGAGGGAGAATTGGCCACAAAACCAAACGGGGACGACGTGCAAAAAGTGCTTCTTATGTTCACCGAACACATATTTCTTAAATAGCATCGCGACAAAACATGCGAAAATTTATGCTTGCGAAAAGAAGTTAATGAGGTAACATAACGGTATCTTGAATCTGACACAACCTGTTGAATACAAACTTGTTTCAACAGAGTTATTAGTAACGCTCATATGGCCTGGTTCTGAGAAACGATTAAAAAAATCTTTAAAAAAAAAACAGCAAATTGAAAAAAAAGCAGCCGATTGAAAAAATGGGTTGCGGAAAAAACACGAAGAGAAAAAAAAAAGATGAAAAGAGCAAAGCGGTAGGCAGGTCGTTCCCTGATGGCATTTTTTTGCCAAGGCATCTAACCTAACCTAACCTAACAACAAGAGAAAAACAAAACAAAAACGATAACACAATTTATTTTTTCCTTGGACATTTTAGTCAGGTTTTTTTTCCGCACACGGGTAACTTTAGTCACAGTTCACTTGCGTATTTAAGGGTAAAAAAAATCAGAATAGAACAATGGAAATAGGCCTATCTGAAGCATAATTTAATTATCTTTCATTTGGCACTACTCTCATCTTTTTAAGGGCCTTACTTCTGGAGGAATGGAAGGGTACACAGATAAACAAACCAACAAATAAACAAACCCAACATTTTAATAGTGTAGATTCCTCGTATACCTATTTTTTTCCCTTCCGACGTATGGTTCTCAATTTTCTTTTTTACGTGTTGCCTATATTGTAGCCAAAAAACGTTTTCCGCTACAAAAACAATTGAGGTAACTCTTGGTAAAAAATAAGTTTAAACAGTTTTTATAAATTTAAAATGCCAAAGTTTGCTTTAAATTATTTTACCAGGCAACTAACCTAACCTATAATCTAACAACAACAGGAAAAAAAAAGAAGAAAAAACGACAGTTATCTTTATTTCTTCCTTAAACATTTTTTCCAAGTTTTTTTTCCCGCACACGGGTGAGGTGGTCAAACGAACATGCCCGCTCAACATTTGCCGAAGTTTTACTTCGGTCTGCTTTAATTTCCGTTTACGTAGTTGGGTTCCAAGCTT
>JAHWFP010014810.1:6752-26595 GCA_023313725.1 Lithobius niger | reverse complement strand
TCCCTTTGGTGCAGCCCCGGAAAAGTCGCATGCGTATGTTTGACTGAAGGCTGAAAAAAGCCTTGAGAAATACAGCATTCAGTAATAAATAAATAAATAAATTCATACAGCAAAGAAACTGTATCGGACAGAGAAGGGAGCTCATCCTCCACTAATACCAGTCCGAAATTAAAGGAGCAGCTAACATGAATTAAAAAGAAACAATAAAAACATCGAAAAAGGAATAAAAATGCAGGTTAAATCATCCTAAGTCAAATGTGCAACCTTAAATACACTTATTAATACAAATTTAAAAATAAAAATAAAAAAATAATTTATTGCAGATGCAATCGGCATGGCAAGGACCATGAGGTTTGCTTACTGCTATTCGACTTAAAACTAAAAATTATGATTTTTTTAAGTTTAAAAGTTTAAAACTTTTAAACTTAAAAACTTTTAAACTTAAAACTTTTAAACAAAAGTTTAAAAAAAATGGTTCAAAGGTTTAACGAGCGTTAACCACTCCTGGTTATCAGCCCGAAGCCCTAAAGCGCAAAAGTTTAAAAGTTTAAATGAAGACAATGGCTCGGCTTTAAAAGATTAAGCAAGTAACCCTATGTGTAAGTTAATCCTTTGAAACAATTCACCTCGGTAACGTGCATTGCGACATTGTTGCAAGCAACAATTGTTGCCGCCCACTTAAAAACAATTCAAATCTTTTCTGGAAGTGAACATTTAGAAAATAAATGCGCCTTTCCATCGTATCAGGCTGCCAATTGGGGACCTCGAAATTAAGTACCAATCGTCGTTTGGTTTAAAGCTATCTGGTTTAGTAGACACGGGTTTTTTTTTTTTTTTTTTAGGTCAAACGCCAACAATGGCACAGTCTACGCGACTAAAACTTTGTTGGACGCTTTGGTACCACAACAATACCAAAAAACAAACCCCAAAACGGTGCGACAGGTCTGGTAAGTGGCGCCATCTCTTTGAAGACTTTGGAAAAAGTTCCCAACCCGAATTTGAAGGCGAATCCCGTCAACAGATGGCACTGCAGGGTGGGGTACTTGATTGTACGACGGCATGGCGTGGCCGGTGACTTGGCCGCCTGCTCTGTATTATATATGTAGACTAGTTGTGCCCGTGCGCATGCTGCGCACCCCCCCTCCCCTGCCTCCCTCCAGGTGTTTGGTCTTTGGTTTTAAATTAATCAAACCGAAGACCGAATGGCTCCCACATATGCCCTCTCCCCCACAATTACTTTAACCCCCAGCCCCACACTCCTGCCCCCTCCCGGATTCGCATACGTGTCCCCCCATACACGCTTGCCCGCCTCACCCTCCCCGAAAACGTCCCCCTCCCCCATCCCCGTGGCATTCTCTTTTTGGTGCAGCTCCGGAAAAGTCGCTGACGTGTGTTTGACTGAAGGCTAAAAAAAAACCCTGTCACTGAGAAATCTAGCGTTCAGTAAGCAAGTAATCCCATGTTTAAGTTAATCCTTTGAAACAATTCACTTCGGTAGCGCGCATTACCCGCCACACACATTTGCCCTGGCACCCTCTCCCGCACCCCCCGAAAACGCCGCCCCGTGACATTTCCCCTTTGGTGCAGCCCTGGAACGTCGCATGCGTATGTTTGACTGACGGCTAAAAAAAGCCCCGAGAAATCCAGCATTGAGTAACCAAGTAACCCTATGTTTAAGTTAATCCTTTGAAACAATATACCTCGGTACCGTGTATGGCAACATTGTTGCAAGCAACGATTGTTGCCGCCCACTTAAAAACAATTCAACTCCTTTCTGGAATGAACATTTAGGAAATAAATGCGCCTTTCCATCGTATCAGGCTGCCAATTTCGAGGGGCCTTGAAATTAAGAACCAATTGTCGTTTGGTTTAAAGTTGTCCTGTTTAGTAGACACGGGTTGTTTTTTGTTTTTTTTTGTTTTAGCTCAAACGCCGACAATGGCACAGTCCACACGACTATAACTTTGTTGGCCGCTTTGGTACCACAACAATACCAAAAAACGAACCCAAAAACGATGCGGCAGGTCTGGTATGTGGCGCCATCGCTTCGAAGACTCTGGAAAAGTGTAATAACCCGAACTTGTAGTCCAAGGCCGTCAATAGACGGCGACATGGCAGGTTCGGTAAGTGGCGCCATCTCTACGAAGACGTTCGAAAAGTGTCCCAACCCCGATTTGAAGGCGATTCCCGTCAACAGATGGCACTACAGGGTGGGGTACTTGGTTGTACAACGGAATGGCGAGGCCGGTGACTTGGCCGCCTGTTCCGTATTATATATGTAGATTTAAATCTAGGAAAGATACTCTGCAATAAATATAAACAATGCATTATTGGCCGTGGCATGCTTTTTTACCAGCTTAACCATGGCGGCTAACGTGGTATTTGAAGTAACTTTTAGACTGCGGCGATGAGGTAAGAGAATGCAAATAACGAAACAGAAACTAAATGTAGGAGCAAACGAAAGTCTTTTAAAATAAATATGAAACGTAGCTTACGCCTATCTAAATTTTTTTTTTAATGTAAAAAAGAAAAGCAAAGCGCTTCACACCAAAAGGCAAAAAACTCAAGCGCAGCTGAGTGAGTATTGCACCCAGAGTTTTAAGGAACATTAGCAAGTATTGCAAAGTCATTAAAATGAGAGTAAAATAAATTTGTATCCGCCCCGCCTACAATAGGTCAAAAGCCTGTTTCCTAGTTTATTAAGTGGTTCCACCTCCATTGCGTAAACAGAAATTTATGGCTTCTAGTTACAGTTGGGGCAGACTGTTTATTTTTTTGTGTACTTTTGACAGGTCAGCCGCAAATAATGGTATGTTTGCTATGAACAATTTCTTTTCATTTGAGTTAAAATCACTTTCATTAAAGAAAAGTTGAGACAGAAACAACCCACTTCCTTTTGACGTTACTTTTTTATGGGTAGACTAAAACTGATTAATGCCTAAAATTTTCTGAATTAGGCTAGGCTATTTTATCAAAGCATAATACGTCACGCACACACAAAAAATAAACTTTACTGCGTGCCAAATATTTATTTGTAATAATGTCTTTCGAGCTATTGAGTCTGCCAAAACAACTTAATGTGATTGTGTTGTAGAGCCAGTTCAATTTAGGACATATCTAGACTTTTTTAATAAGAAGGAATGTTTGATAAAATGAGGAGAAAATCTGACGATTCGAACCAGGAAACTTCCAATAATGACCCCCCCCCCAAAAAAAAAAGAAAAAAAAAAAATTTCAAAATCGTTGAATTAATACGGAATCTCGTTCGGTTCTTAATCAGTCGGTTATGATTCTACATTTTTTTTTAGTTTCCGATCAGCGACAGCAGTTCCATGCAAGTGTCATCCAGTAACGTGACGTAACGTCACATGAGAGAGAAAACTGCCTACCTAGGCAACAGGAGAAAATGCCTGATAACATGTAAGCTAACAACGACTCGCATCAATAATGTCATCGTTGATTAGAGAAAGATAACATCATTACTGATTAGATAACAATAACTCGTTACTGATTATAAAATAATGACTCACCCTAATTGGATACCGATGAGTCAGTCAGTGATATCGTCTATCTTGGTGGCTATCTTGAATCTCATGATTTACTGTCCTTCATCACATGTATTTCCGGGTTTAGTCCTCCCCCTGCCGGCAATGATGTAGTAGGTTGAATAAATATTTTTTTTCTCCTTCATACAATTTTACTATTCGGACGCCATTTTTACTGAGTGCGTTTAGAGATAAACATGTCAGGCAGAAATACTGAGACGTTGTTACAATAAAGTCTTGTAAATTAAGATTTTTATTTTAAACAACTGCATAATAATAAATCAGTAAATGTAGGATAGTCCATAGAGGAGGTAGGCAATGCCCTAGGTGATCACTACCACTGTTAGGTTAAGCAAGCAAACAATGCAGAGCATATTATGCAAGGCCAAAAACGGTTGGAAAATACTTACTTTTATTTGAAATGATGCAACAAATATGTCTTAGCAAGTCAGCATTGTAGCGCCAGAAGTGGTGTCATATTCAAAAAGCTTTTGCCATGTTTTGCAACACGTTGCATCGACCAGTGAAATCTGCAGGATGATCCTTGATGATCTTTGTGTAAAATTCAGACAATGTACATCGACTGAGAGTGTGTATCGACCAACTAAAAATAAAACACTTCATTGATCGCCACAGGTTGAGCTGACCAACAGCATGCCCAACAATTGCTGTAAAATTTATCATATCAAAAACCAAAACTGGTAAAAGTGGCCGCCAAGTTCCGAATGGTTCGGCCCTTCAAAGGAGTGATATCAACACACCAAAACATTTGCCAAGTTAATCGCACCGCTTAATAGTTCGAAGGTTAAATGAAAAATAGAACATTGCTACTTGAAGGGCCGAACCATTCGGAACTTGGCGGCCCCTTTTACCAGTTTTGGTTTTTGATAGTGTGTGTGTCTAGGCACGCACGTCAGTATGCACGTTGTCATTGTTCGAACTTTGGCTGTCCAATGAGAGACGATGCCGGCAATACTAACAATGGTTATAACAATATTTTCGTACTTACGCGCCATCCCACGCCATCCTCGTTGCACTCCTGGGCTCCAAACCATGAAAGGTACGCAGTTCGTATCGTACTGCAGCCATTCGTTCAATTTCACTGCTGGAAAGCCTACCCGTTATCTCGGTATCGATGAATAATCACCCTTTGAAAATTAACATGGGGATGAGCGGACTAGAATTAGCTAGCTAGTAGCTAGTTCCACATTTGCAACGTTATTGAGGGTCAGATTTTGCATTGAAAGCAGCTTAGCTGGCATTTCTACACGAGTTAATTTTTGTCAGGTGGGTCATTGCTTTTGACTTCAGCACAATTTAAACTTTTGTACCGCATTATTATTTTCCCCAAGTACCTGAAATGTACCCAACTATGCTTCAAGATATGACAGTGATGCTATGGCGCCACGTTACAATGGTACAACCCTCGACAATTGAATTGATGTGATGTTTGTTATGATGATTCTTGCCCAACTTGGCGAGACACACTAGCGTGTGTCTAGATTATCACCCAATTTCACGATCTCAGTCCTCCTTTAACAATAGAACACGACGATATTGCAACAATGGTTTAAGACTGAGATGCAAAGGGAGGAGTGATTTCGGATATCACGCCTGCTCTTTGGGATCACGCCTGCTTATGAATTAAAGAACATCGTGCTTGCTCCAGATGTTAAAAAGGACTTAACAGCCTCGATTAAGATAAGAACAGCACCGTAAAATGCTAGTTTTGGTTAAGCAAGAAAAAATGCTTTAGTTTTATCTATTTAATTTTTCTTGTAGCTCGAAAACATTATGACACTGAACTGTAAAGGTTATTTACGATTTAAAATTACAAACGACATCGCAGCCTTGATTAAAATTTAGAACAGATTCTGTTTTCCACGTCAGTCTGAACAGTGCAAACGTTTCTTGGTGGGTAGCTCTCACCCTACCCGACTCCCGTTGTCCGCTCCTACGCCCTTCCTCTTCCACCCCCCCCCCCCCCCCCCCCCCCCCCTGGCTACTCTACAAATATCTTGACAAAACCTAACGCTAGCCATTCTGACACAAACATCTGTCATGGTTTTCATTATTTTTTTATTGTTTTATTAAATTTGGAGCTTTTCAACTTGAATTAAAACTAAGCCAAAATTATTAAACATTGAGTATACGTTTATTTATCACTAATCGAGCCCATTTGGCTCTCTTATGCGGTAAGACAAAGTGTAATTATAGGACGGAGAGCCAAATGGGCTCGATTCCGAAAGCACCCATCCCCATCATCGCACAACGAACGAATATCCAGTTAGCCAACAAAGGTTCTCTGCTTTTATTTCTCTATTGTTACTCGATTCCGACGTGCCCCATATCCGTTCATACCACGGAAACTCAACGCCGAATTGCGCCTTCAAACAACTTCTAAAAAAATTGTATAAGAAGTTGTCTGAAGGGACTGTTCGTCGTTAAGTTTCCGCGGTATGAACGGTGATGGGGCATTTCGGAATCGAGTTACAATCAATAAACACGAGCACAGAACCTTTCACTAAGGAAGGAACAACAATGCTGCCAACAATGACATCTTTGTCGCATTGTCGACCTTACTGACCAAAATAACGATTCATCCTTTGTTGTGTGCGTGCTGTACTATTGTTATCGGACTGAGCTCGTGAAATTGGGTGATAAATAGGTTATCAGCCACTTTCCTCGTTGAGATACAACAATGGCTCGGCCCTGCGGGGCGGGCCTCGACATTGTTATATCTCACTCCTCGGACAGGTGGCTGATAACCTGTACTAAAAATTGCTGGGAAAATAATGTTTCCTAGCTTAATAATATTCATAATAAAGCCTTTAACTGCAAGCCACACGACCATCAGTAATGATAGTTTTTTTTACAGTAATCAAAAATTGCAAATGGTTGACGAAGCTGGTAATAAAACTTAACCTATGCTGCCTTCGGTAAAAATGTTGAAACAAACCCCTCTGTAAAACTACAACAATAATCGCTCATCAAATCACAATTGCAGGGCAAAACATTTTAGCTTAGGTGAAAGATAGCATTTCTATAATTCTACAGCTCTCAGAACTTTTAGGCGTATTTTTAGCTGTCGTTTTAATTTCGCAGCTTCAGGCTGAGAGAACTATGTTAGAGAGTAGGCCTATTCATTCCCGTAACATGGGGTCGGAGAAGAGTCAAGTTATCATAGCAGCAGGAAATCTTGACAACATTAGATGCACCCTTGTTTTTGTTCCATGTTTGTAGTAAAAAAAAATACCGTCTGCTGTTAACTTTGGTTTTATGTGAATTGCTTCATTATGCCACAGTTATTTGTAGTTTAAAATTTGAGATTCCTGTTTCTAGTCTACATACCATTTTGGTGGCCACATTGAAGGGCATTCGCCAAGAATTCTTTTTCAAATGAAGAGATTTTGTGACTTTAATTAAATCCATTTGTTTTTTTCTGATAGTCTATCTATCTGTATTAGTTAATTTATGTGATGCTAAAATCTTATTATTTCATTGAGTTACACCGAAAGAGTTAGTTAGGTATTGCAAAGAAATGTTGTTTTAATTTGCCTTTTTTTTTTGTATTTTCATTTGATTGCTAGCAACACTGTGTATAACACATTTTTAGAATAAAGTCACCCACTATCATTTAAAATTGCATAAAAATTGCTTAGAACTACATTGAGCTATACAGCTACGACCTATATCTAATGGGTGTTGACTGTTCAGGATACCAAATTTACAACAGTGGGTGTTAGCTAGGGGTCGGACGAATAGGGGAAATACCTATTCGAATATTCGCCAAAAAATTATTCGAATATTCGAATATTCGTTCAAATTTTTTTTTACATGTTTCGGCCTGAGTCCTCCCCTCCCACCCCCAAAAAAATCCGTTTTTCATTAAATACCTAAGGTTTATTTAGTCTATTTTCAAGGCAAGGCATACGTAATAATCCACAAGTTTAATTAAGGCCGCCCGCACACTGAGCTACTTGGCCGCGTGGCCGGGTTGTTGCAGCCAATGAAAATGATTAGTGCGTGGTTTTACATAAACGGTAAGCATTCTCATTGGCTGCAGCGACCTGGCCGCGCTGCCAAGTCGCTCAGTGCGCGGGCAGCCTAAATCTACCAGGCATGGCAACTTGGAAGGCACTCATAACACTACCCCCCCCCCCCCTCCCCCCATAAAATGAAGGGGGCTGCCAAACGCAGTATGGAATGATCATAATCCACCAAAGGTATCTTACCTTTTCACGTAAAATATTGAAGTTAACGTCATCTATCAACTGGGAACCATGGCTCTGGTTGACTTCCCCCATTCTTTAGTTGTGTTTTAGGGAGAACTGCTGAGCGCTTCCGTAAATTCAACCCCCAATCCCCACCCCTCCCTCCACTTGCGAGTGACAATCCAAAAACGCAGGGATTGACAGTTAGATTGGTTGGGAAGTGAGGGGAAAGAGACGGAAGCATAGTGAAAACTGCTTGGGACTCGAGAAGCCCACAGGAAAACTTAAAAACTAAATTTAAAAAAAAAAACGTAAAATTACACAGAACTTTTATTTTGCAAATATTCGAATGGAATATATCATATTCGAATATGCTCTTAACGAACGAATATTCGAATATTCGAAAATTCGCCCGACCTCTAGTGTTAGCTCAATGAATTCGAAAAAGAGAATTTCGTGTGGTCGATTTACAGCAAATTCGACCTCGGCAACTTTTTGGGCTTTCAAGCGATGTTGCAAATTTCGTTCCGATCCGAACTTTTAATTTGAGCTCCACCAGACAGAAAGAATGCAAACAACCAACCAACCAACCAACCAACCAACCAATCCACCATTTTGCAATTTGGTGTCCGCATAGGCTACACTTCACTAGCTTCATTGGCTCTCTCCACCAATAATATTATTATTTCCTTATTATTTTGCAATAAAAATTTTGGTTCAGCCCCCCCCCCCCGCTAACAAAATCCTGAATACGCCCCATTTCTCTATTTTGACCTTTTGCTTTTCCTCATTTTTTCTCTTCGTCCTTTTTCTTTTTTCTCTCTCTCTATGACTTTCACTTCCTCTTTCCTTCCCGTTCTTTTTCACACTCTTTCCGCATCTCTCTTCCTCTCCCCTTTTCCCCATCTCTCTCTCTCGAGTGGGGGAGGTTCCTAAAAGTTTTTACGCAACTCGTTTTATTTTTACGCTTCTTGTATGATCATATAATAAATGATGTTTTAAATTCTCTCTTTCTATTCGTCTCTTTATCTCTCTCTAGCCCTCTCCTTTCCTTGATGTATTCTGACGTTTGTTTAATCGTGTCATAAATAATATTTCGAAAAGCCTCATTCACTCGCTCATTACTACTGTGTCTCTCCTTTTTATCTGTTTATTTTTCTGTTGAGCCTGAAGATCTAGCTCCTCTCAGAACTTCGCTACCATGAAGCATAGAAATCCACCGATACTTTTAATTCTCACTGGTGTCCTAATATAATAATAATGATAATAATAATAATAATAATATATATAAGTTTGTTGCAAATGCAACCGGAATGGCAATTATCTGGTGGCCACTGACTGCCATCCGATGTTAAAACTAAAAATTATAAATTTCAAAAGTTTACGAGTTTAAAAGATTAAAACGAAGATGATGGCTCGGCTGCACAGGAAGGGTATATGGCACTGGGTTGGGGTCACCAATGCCTTACCACCAAGGTTAGACCTACCAGGGGCATAATGGTCCCCGATGCATCGCCAAACGTGAGGGACAAATAGAGGGAAAAGCCGGGTATCATTGTCAATATTTTTTCAGTACAATAAAATATAACAAAATTTAACAAAATATATATAAATGAATAAAATGCATCGCAGTTTAAACTTGACCAAAACCATTGTCAATCTTAATAAAGATATAAAAATTAAAATTAAATTAAATTAAATTAAATTAAATTAAATTAAATTAAATTAAAATATTAAAATATTAAAATAATAATAATAATAATAATAATAATAATAATAAAAACAGGTAAAGAGAATACAGAAAGGGATCTCATTGGATACGCTATCCCAAATTATTAAAATAGGAAAGAAATACGTGGCAAATAAATAATTTGCCGAGTCGGAGGGCAAATGCTATTGTTTCAAACAAAGGAAAACAAAAGAAGCTAAATGCTAAACATATTAAAAACACTTGAGGTAGACAGATAAATCCAACGGAGACCCGACCTGAACTGGCGTAAGCTATACTAGCTGTCACCAGCTCGGATGGCAATGAGTTCCACGGGCCAACTTTCCAATATAATCTTTACACTTTGTGAGAACAAGGTGACAATGGTGGTCAGATCCGGAGATTTCAAATAAAACTGTATGTCGTGCCCTCAGATTTACGCACCAAAAAAAAAAAGTCTGTACAATTCTGTCGATGGCATCGTTGTTACACTAAAAAATGTTACCTTCTACATTTTCCTTAGAGTCGTCCTAGTCCATGGGTTGCTAGATTATCTTTTGTCTGCTTTGGTTCCCGTCTGGATCGTGCTGTTAACTGTGGTTCGTTGTAGTTCTAAGCTGAAATCTGTATATTTTATGAATTTTAAATAATAGTGAGCGAGTTACTTTATCTAATCATGTGTCATAAAATGTTGTCAAAACGTCTCTGTTACTCACTTTCTCTACTTGGCTTAGAGACTTTTAATTTTTTTTTTACATAGCTGGTGAAAAATTCCGGTAGACCACCATTATAGTGATTCCTTTTTTTCGAAAGTGGCAATTTCTTCCTGTAGATGCCGATGCCATTTCTTCGAACTGGCCGAGTCAGAACGATTTTCCTTCTAAAATCAGCTCACGGGTGTACTCCCACCTGTCGAGTTTACATTGCGAAAATCTTGTTTGATTTCCTGCTGGCACCGACGGCTATTACATACATGATACGCCCTTAACTGCTTACAATTATTACTGAACAGCGTAGAACTAAACTAAATTGATTGTAAAAGCATGTGTATTATTAAATTATCAGTTAGAGTACACCACTAATTGATAATACCTTAGTTATGCACGTACAATGTACTTTTATACTGCAGGGTATATAGTATGCACGTATGTGGGCGTAAGTGCCAATAGGACGTCAATGAAACTGTCTGGTCTCTTTCCTTGTCTAAAGCGCGCATGACTTACATGACAGGTAATGTACAAAGACTGGTTATTTGCACTAATTCGAATACGAATACTTGACACGTCGTACAATCCCATGTTACAAAATACCATCACACAATTCCAAAGGATATAAAAGCCTTTTTGTTGAACGTGACTATACACTCCAGCAGCCACCTTATAAAGCCCAGGAACCACAAACTGCAGACAGCTAAAATTGTAACGTGACTTATTGAGAAATGGACACCATTTTGTTCAGTTTTTTATTGTGTGCCTTAATTGGCGTTCATAGTCAGTTTGAGCTAACAAATATTTTACCCAAGCCCAAGGAAGCAGAATACTTAAAGAACGTGGTAAGCATTTGATGTGTCAAGGTGTTTGTGAAATCCATTTCCTTCACAAAAATCCCTCACAGAGCACAAAATCCTTTATCGGCTGTGTCATTTGAATATGTAGTCACAACGCATCGTTTTCTTTTTCCTTCCGTAAAACTTAAGGTTTTTTTTTTTATGTTGACTAATGTATATTTATAATAATTATAATAATAATATTTTGTTTTAAACCACGAGAGTGGTTGGGATCAAGAAGGGCATGCCACTTATACTTGTCCGAGCCGTTTCTATGAGTCTAATGAACTCTGGGTACAGAATTCAGGTCTCTTGAAAATCCAGAAAGGTCTGCACTACCCAATAAGGTTTTAAAGTGCTCTTGAGAGCGTGCAAACCTGGAAACCTATGAAAGTGTCCAGACCGTGCGATAGGTTTTCGTGCAAAATTTTTAAACGAAAACTCACGACTTATAAGACATAGAATTTACAACCAAAATGAAAATGAAAGGGAAAATTTAGGGTATATAAAGTCAATAAAAGGTAAATCAGTGTAAATAAATATATAAATCAGATAGAATCCGCAAATCAATACGTAAATGAACGTCAATAAAGGGCAAATAAATAAATAAAGGATCAATAAAGAGTAATAAAGAAAATAAAAGAAATCAAAAGTAAATAAATAAACTAGTTCTGCATTTTTTAGTCATGAGTAAATTGTAAGCGGTGTGTAATACTTTGTCCTAAAATTGGCTTTAATTTGCAGCAGGACTGGGAAGTTTCAATCCTTTGTTCAGTGACAACACGACTCAGTGATAAAAAATTGTATTTTGTTTACAAGAGGTAAGAGCGCTCTAAAACGAGCAGTACTCTCACACAAGGGTTTAAGGTGAAAGTGACGCCACTAAAAAGTATGACATTCTAGGTTTCACGGGGTTTCACGAACTTCGCTCTAAATTAAATTTTATCGTTTTACAATAATAATTTAATTTCCTTTGAAATCGTTGTATGTGGTACAAGTGAGTGGGTTAAACCACAGCCACCTACAGAAAAGCCGGATCAGCTTTGCCTTCCACAATGCTCCGCTAGAAGACGCAACAAATACTGACGCGACAAGTTTGCCAAGTGGAGTCATCTGTTGGCAGAATTTGAAACCCTCGTCGGTTAGTATGAAATGTCGCCGCTTGGTGTAGAGATGGCAGCACCTAGCAAACTTGCGCTTCCTTCTATGTCAATGGTTGATTTTACGTGCCTAATTTGTCTTGATCTGATCTGGCCTTTACTGTAGGTGGCTGTGGTTAAACCTACTCACCTCAGCATGAATGCCACTGTCGGCAGTGCTTTTATTGGTGGTGATCGTTGAAATTTATTTCTTATTTCCACAATGGCTGTCCAATGGGAAGACGATAGTTAAGCTATCTTTACCGCGGTAGGCGATGGTTTCTACGTTTTCATACCGTAAGTACACTTTTGATTACTGTCAAAAGATGATTGGCCGATTCTGTGGACATTCATACACGATATGTAAAGTCTAATATCAATAGCAATTCGCTAAATACAAGGCGTTTTACAGGAATAAATTCCATTTCAAAACACTATTTTTCGACCAGGGTGAATTTGGATATGCGAGTTAGGGAATAACGTGAGCTGCGCTAACAGTTAATCAAGAAACAATATGCAAGCCAATATGTAAATTAAAGAGTAAATAAAGGGCACATAAGTAAAGGGTAAATAAAGCAAATAAAAAGTAAATAAGTGTAAAATAAGGGTAAAATAGAAAGTAAATAAGGGGAAGTAAGGGTAACTGTAGGGTCAATGAGGTAATGGGTAAACTGGCCTTATCGTTCGCTTCGTTCACTCTGTTGGCGTCGACCACGCTTCATATAGTTCAGTTGATTTCCAGAGAATCTCACCACATAACTAATTAGAAAACACGTTTGATGTTTAAGCTAAGGTTTATCTGATCCGAAGTCAATACAGCAAAAGAACACAAATAAACCTTCCTGTAACTTTCATATACCGCAGTGTTTCTGTGCTGATTACTCCTCGTGAAACCTTACTGCTGTATTCACATGTGTTTTTGCTTTAGAACACAGTAGATCAAATTGGTGCATTTAACTCGGTTAAACGACATCGCTGAAAAATCATAAAAACAAATCTTGCAGGGTTCGAGATTACTGGCCTGAAATCTTGAATAAAAAATTTTGAAAATAAAATTTTGAAAAGTAAATTTTGAAAAGTAGGGTACGTATCATCAACAAATAGGATGAATGGAAAAGAGACGACTTGACTTGAAGAATGCTGAAAAATTTAGCCCGGAAAGTAGGCGAGTGTGTAGCCTATATAGGGTTCGAACGGGGCATTGAAAAGCTGGCAAAGTATGGCATTTTATAAAGCCCTTTTCCAGGTCTTGAAAAGTATGGATTTTTGGCGAATTTTCAAAGGAAGGCTGGCAAATCACAGCATTTAATCTTTCCGTGATTTTAAAGTTATAGAACTTGTGCAATTCAAATTTTTGTTTAATCAGAAATTTTTTTTTATTGAACCTCTACGTTAATAGAGTTTTAAGTATACAACACTATTCCAGCAATAACTTGAAAGTTGAGGTAGGGTTTTAATTTTATATACATGTCTAGTGGTTGAATACAGCAGTGAGGTTTCACATGGACTAAACGGTACGGCATCACTACGGTACACGACACCTTACATGTGAAAGTTTATTTGTTTTCCTTTGCTGTTTATGTTCCTTTGTGTTCCTTTGCTTGCCTTTATAATTAAACATCAAACCAGTTCGTTTTTTTGTTTTTTAATTCGTGATACTTTGACATACCAAGTTGGTCTTCTGTACTCCTTGCAAACGCAGTGAATTTCGCTCGCTCATTCAGTGCAATTATTTCTGTTGGAAGTTGGATTGTCCGCAGGTCTCTTTCAGCAGCTTTGGCCTTTGTTTAGGACGGCACGCGAAATGGGGAACATACATTTTAGCATTAACACGGGAGGGCGATATCATACCACTATATAAACTAATTCGTAACAAAGATAATGCTTCCTCTTCACGTTTTCTCAAAGTGCGAGTGAATTTTTGGCTCTCCAGCATTGTTAGCCTTTGTTTAATCTTCAGTCTTCGCCTTGCAGCTGGCGTTTGCTGATTGGCATTGTTGCCTAACAACAATGTTTAAAACAATATAAAACAATAAAACTGATCGTTCAGGGCCCCATTTTCCCTTTTTATGGTTGTTTGGGGGATTTGATGATCTGATCTTTGTATTTAGCTGTAAAGTGGGCGCGTAGCTCAGGGCTAGAGCTTCAACCCGTAAGGGCGGGTTTACGCAACAACTCGCTTTTGCATTCTCGCAGCGAGAATTGACAAAGTTGTCGTTGCCATGGTAACAACGATATCTGGATTAGCTAAATCCGACGTCGTTTGAGTAAATGCTTGCAGTCTTATAATCCGTGACAATATGATAAAGAATTCGTCCTGACGAAATTTACACAGTCGCTTCTGAACTCGCATTATTAAGTGTCTTCATTGCGAGTCGACATAGTTAAAACCGCCGCCATGTTGGAATTTCAGACGATTTCTAGCTTCTAGCTGCGAGAATTCAAAGGCAAGTCGTTGCGTAAATGCGGCCTAACACCGGAATGGCACGACCAATTTCTATTTCTATTTGTATAAAGGGCACATCTGTGGAAGTGTCTCTTTCAAATGAGCTAAGAAGCAGCTTTCTAGGACAAATGGTGTACGCTGTAGGAATCATTGTATAAACGTGTCCAGTCCGCCGTATAGGCCAAAAATGAAACCCATGATTCCAGCTTAATTCCATATCTCCGACGTGACAAATGATCAAATTTTTTAAAAAGAATAAAGCTAACTAAAACGCACACAAAAATGCACTGGTCGCACAACGTTTAAAAAAAAAAAATGTAAGTTTAAGTTTTTATTGTTTTTTTTACTCTTGACAATAAGTCGGAGTTTCTCGAAACGTTCGAGCACGACTTATATTTTCTGTACTCTTTAAGCTTTCCACATTAACTGTATCGTATACAAGTGCTTTTTGACTGCAACCTTCAATTTATACAGGACAATTCCGCCTATGTCAGCGGAAGGTTTCGCCGAAAGGCGATACAAATTTCGCTTTAAAGGACAGGCTGAGACATAGACTATTTTCCCAGTTGGAGTTTATATATTCACGAATGGCCTTCATTCGTGACCAATCCTCTACAAATTAGAAGGAAACGAAACAAGCGGCTGCAGCGATTATCTATATAGTTTGTTCCATATTATGTTTGCAAAACAAATGACGGTATAATGCCATGTTTCCTTCCATTAATGAGCGCAAAAAACATCTAAATATCCCACTCGCAGACTCAAACAGTAACTGTGTAGAGTCTACAAGTGTGGTATCCACATGTTTTTGCACTCGTATATAGAGCAGTGACATTTGCCGCCATATTGGCACCAGTATGGGTTTTGGAGGGCATAACTTGTAAATTTAAATTTGATAAATCAAAAAGCAGGAAAAATAGGAATGTTCATTTCTGGCAGGCAGAACTGGTCTGGACAAGGGATCAGAATTCGGACAGATACAAATGAAGTTAAAAAACGCAGTTAAATGAAGGAACCTCGAAGTGTTCTGAACTGGCGCCTTAAGGCTAGCATAAGTTCCCGTCACTTTACTGCGTTTTTAACTTCATTCGATTTTGGCTATTGATTTGTTTTCGTTTTTGTCCGTCGTTTGACTGTCAGTCAGTCGGCAACGCTATACTTGCAGCATAGTTCGAGGTCGCTACATTTTACTGCATTTTACATCATCTTACAGCATTTTCCTGCTTTTAATGAATTAGCAAATTTGTAAATTTTTTGCCTTTATATTTTTCTCTTGAAAATTGGTTGGAGCTGATTCAAAACGTCGAGCATGTTTTGTATTTTGTGCACTTTTTATGCTTTCGACATTGACTGTAAACTAAAGATTGTAATTTTTAGCAAAAAAAAAAAGTATGTGGAATATCACAGCGATAGCCTACAAATTCGTGCATGTTTTGTTCCAATTACAGAAGATTGGTCACGCATGGTGAAGCCAATCCACGCATAGAAGCGTTGAAATCCTGACTCAATTTGTCGTTAATTAAATCTATAGCCAAATTTGTATCGGCCTTGAAAAAACAGTGAGGAAAAAGTACGTGAAATACCACGGATCTACACGGATTCGTAGATTTTTCGTTCTAATTACAGAGGATTAGTCACGAATGGTTAGGTCAATGCTACACGTAAAGTCTACAACCGGGAGATATGTTGCCAATTTGCCCTTAATGAAGTTTTGAACCAAATTTGTATCATCCTCTTGACATCACCGAGAGAAAAAAGTATGTGAAATACCACAGCTACAGACGGAATGGTGCAATAAATTGAAAGTCACAATTTTAGGAAAAAGCCCGCGACTGCCTGAAGTGAGTCAGTTGAAATAAAAAGTTAAAATAGCCATTTGGAAAACATTCAAGGAATTACGTAACGAAAAAATCGGCAAATAAAATCAAAATTCAATTTTGTGGGAAAATATTTTGAATTTTGGAAATTAAGAAATAATGTTATGATTCCGCCGGACAAGGGTTTCCCCTTGGTGTAAACAGACGAAGCAAAAAATAGGAGACGAAAATCCATTACTGTGGAAACTTCATTTACTTTTTAAAATGCCCACCACATTAGTTGGAACTGTAATACTGGAAATATAACAATAAAAAAAAAGGTCAATAAACGTTGAAGTTAGGAAATGGATATCAATAGTCACAGAAGTTAGAGCGCGCAAAAATGGCAACCCACTCATCCCACTTAGTGAACAGCGCGTACACAGGTTATATAATAGCTTAAGAATTATGAAGCTTCAATAGCTGTTCCTCGTGATTCGTCCTCTGTCGTTATTTGTCCTCTTTTCAGATCTGTTATGCCATACACTTGTTCCACGTGTATGAGGCGTGAAACGGTACTAAAAGAAATTGTACGGTACGCCGGACGTCTGTTGCAAAACAAAAACAGCCTTGGCGCAATACGGGACTGGGTTGCCCTGGAACCGGGGATACCTGGTGAAGCCTCAGCTGTAAGAGGCCCTTGTTTAGAAAAATTGAGTTTCTTTGAAAATTCGAACTGAATTCGTATGAAAATTGAATCGCGAAGTTGCAGCAAAACGTTTTCAAATTCACTCTGATTGCTTTAAAATACGCTAGCTTACAGGGCTTAGACGTAGACCAAACCCTTCACAACTGCAGGAGGTCACTGTTTCGAAGAAACATTTTAAAAAATGTTGTGAATTCGTATGAAAATTGCACCTCTGAGTTGCAGGAAAAAAGTTAACATTTTACGCTGATTTCTTTAGAATACGCTAGCTAACAGGGCTCTGCCCCGGACCATTTTCCTCCTCCCCCCCCCCCCGCCGCACACACACACACTTATACTACAGGAGACCCTTGTTTCAAAAGAAATAAAATAAAAAAATTTAAATGAATTCCTATGAAGACTTCATCTCTAAGTTATAGGAAAACGTTTAAAATGAACACAGATTTCTTAAAAATACTCGAGCTTGCGACAATTCCCCCATCCCGCCTCCGCGAGGCGTCCCGAGTACCCTGTAGTACTTTCCGGGGAGGCCTGACCCCTCCCAATCCGACCCTGCCTTGGCGTATCGGTTGAAATTCTCTATCAGTGGTATTCAACCGTTATTTGAATGGCCTCACATGTGTACGTTAAAGTGCTATAATGTGCAACAGCTAACGGTTTTACTTGGTGTACGTTATTTCTGATTAATGATGATCCTTTCGGCCATGGCTACCTGAAAGCACGTACTGGTCGACGCATCACTTCACCATCAGTGGCTAGTAGTTTTGTTGTGTCAGAATTGAACACATTATTAACTGCAGGCAACTGTATGCAACTTGGGGTTAATGTTGGAGCAACGAAAAGTTTATTAACCCTTAAATGCATGAATTATTTTCTGATACTTTTTTTTTAAGGACCATAATTATGATAGTTGGGTCAGTCGGGGGATTCGAACCAGCATTCGCAGGGTTTGGAGACGAGGACGCTGACCACTAGGCTGTTGCTGCTCGCTTTGCTCGGGGTCCCCGGGGACCCCTCATAAAGCTTGCAGTGCGAGTTGGGACTTAAGTTTTTTCACGTTTAGTCAGCTGTTGCCTGCAGGCAACTGTATGCAACTTGGGCATGTTCCCACCTGCTCCAGCATTCTTTGACGAGCCTCAAACAAAAGTTCTTGCTTCCATGTTCGCTTCGGTGTGAGACTCAGTTTTGCAACACTAGATCAAACGTATGTAAAGATTGCAACCCATTCATTTACCGGTTTTTTCTCTCGTCTAAGAAGGTTTTCTGCATTCACTCTAACCTACGTAACCTAAATGTTGAAAAACCTATTTCCCGCAGGATGCACGAAAACAGTGAGAGGGTATGTTAATTCAACCTTGGGCATAGAATTTTGTCGAAGACGCTGATATAATTCACGTGTACTTATATCTGGTTTTAATTTTCAGTCCCAGATTATTGCTTACTATGGATACCCAGTAGAAGTTCACGACGTAACAACAGAAGACGGTTATATCCTAAGTATGCAACGCATTCCGTATGGGAAAGATGGGCCTGGATCAACTCCGAGACAACCTGTTATGCTACAGCACGGTTTTCTTTGCTCTTCCTTTTTCTGGGTTTGGAATACGGCAGAGAATAGTTTGCGTAAGTTTTACTGCATTTACTGTTTTT
The DNA here is from genome assembly GCA_023313725.1 of Lithobius niger. Classification (NCBI taxonomy): domain Eukaryota; kingdom Metazoa; phylum Arthropoda; class Chilopoda; order Lithobiomorpha; family Lithobiidae; genus Lithobius; species Lithobius niger. The sequence continues at coordinate 7,845 of JAHWFP010014810.1, read as the reverse complement.
GATTTTATTTATTTCTTTATATTTATTACTGCACTACCTGAAACCTGGGTGGTGTTGAATGCACGGTTTGCAACACTGGTGTGGTGTGGTAGCACAGGTGTATGTTCATGTTCGATCGAAGTAGGTTTCTTCAAACTGTTGCACACCCTGGCTAACAATTGCTGATTTCCGTACGCTTCGCTCACTCAATCAGCACATCTTGTGACTCCCCCCTCCCACCACTAGCGATCCCCACTTCGGAAGAATATAAAAGAAGTGATCATTAGAAATTGGGGGATCGTTAGTGGTGGGAAGGGGGAGTCACAAGATGCGCTGATTGAGTGAAGCAAACGGAAATCAGCAATTGTTAGCCAGGGTGTGCAACAATTTGAAGAAACTTACTTCGGTCGAACATGAACATACACCTGTGCATGAACATGAACATACACCTGTGATCACTACAAAGGGGGATCATTAGTGGCGGGGGATGGATTTGAGTCACAAGATGCGCTGATATTTTTACCAACATGAACATGGAAGAATATAAAAGAAGTGATCATTAATGTTCATCTTGGTAAAAATATCAGCGCATCTTGTGACTCAAATCCATCCCCCGCCATTAATGATCCCCCTTTGTCCATAGATGATCCACATCTATTATATTCTTCCATGTTCATGGTCATCCTGGAGAAAATACCAAAGTATCAAGTTACGCACATCCATCCCCCCCACCAATATTGCTAATGATCCCCTTTTTCTATTGTATTCTTCCATGTTCATGTGCATGCTGGCGGAAATAAAGAAGGCTCTAGGCTCATGCTGTCCTGAAAAGAATTAATTTCAAATCAGCACAAATCGTAGCGCACGAAGGGTTATGATCCAAGATAAAAGGGTCGTCGCAGGTGTAACCTTGGTAGGAATTATGTGAAGGCAAACCAAGCAGTGCTACATAAAAATACAAACAACGTTTCGAAAATTTTCAATTTTCGTAATCAGGTTAGCAATAAAATTAAAGCATGGCAAAAGCCACTAAGTCGTCCTACGTTAAAAGCATAAAACAGTAATTAAAAACGGAAAAAAAACCACCAATTTCTCCCCTCAAAAGAGGCAGAAA
>JAHWFP010014809.1:95541-129140 GCA_023313725.1 Lithobius niger | reverse complement strand
CCTTTCGATGCCGAAGGCGTACAAGTTGTTTATTTCCTCCGTCAGTGTCATTCAAGCATACGCACGCTTGACCTTGAAAAAAAAAACTTGCGATCAACGATCTACGGATGCAGTTAAAGTAAAACGCACATATTTTTCTCCTTTAGAAATGCCAACGTGATCAATTTCTAATAAAAATGTAATTACTTTTAACTTCTAATTACGACTTCTGGTAATTACTCTGGAAGCTCTCTTCCGTTCCGTTTCAATCGTTTCGCCTCTTTTTTTTTCGTACACCTCAGCTTCCAAAACAAACAAGATGGCGGCCACAGGATTCCCCGTCCTTTCTATGCTTCGTTCTAATGCCGCCCGCCAACGTTTTGGGTTAGATAGGACTCAAATTCGCCTTGAATTCTTGCGGTAACTGGGCCCATAACCCTTTGAAAGGATAAATCTCGACTGCATTTGCAGATTTATTTACCTTCGCAAAGTATTCCAGTGGTCTTGAATTCAGAGCGTTGTCCCGTCTTCCAACGGCGGTCACAAGACGTCTTCCCCAACTCCAGCGGTTTCGTCACTCGCTGTACACGGCCGGGTGCCGATCATTTGTAGTTGGTTGCCTCCGGGAGTTACTAGTCCATCGCTAGAATCAGTTTTGGTCCCTGCCTAAAACTTTCCCTATCTAGTAGACTAGCCTAAAAACACCCACTCCTGAAGCACACATCTTGACACGACGACATCTTGTTTACCAAGCACGGCACGACAACACACTGCACGTGTCGCAACAATGTCGTGCCTCACACCTTTGCAGTCTGGGCACGAACCATCAAAATGGTTCGCGCTATTTTTCCTAACAGCTCATCAATTCAGTCTTTATTAAAAAATGCACCATGTGCTGATGAGCTTTGGGATTCAACGGGAAGTTTTTCCTAGGGTTATTAGATATTTGGGAAGATGCAACTCTCTAACAGACTATCGTGCTTCTCTCCTGCACAATCACCGAAGAAGGGTTGTGGCGCTGCAGCGCTGATTGAAAAGAACAACAGAATGTGCAGGCGACTTAGCATGTCGGCAGTTGTTGATAAGGAAACCATCACTAGAGGGCCACTGAGCTGCAACAGTTACAGAACGATCTTTCAGCAAAGTCTGCGTATCTGCCCATCGCTCGGTTCACAATTCGTGGAAGGCTGGGTGTAGATGTTAACGTATTAATGGTCCCAACCTCCAGAAAACAGAGTAGCGTAACAGATTAGTTCGTGTGGGAGACTTACTTGCATTTGGTTTGGGAGCTGCTCACGCTGTCGATGCCATCCTTTAAGTAAGCTTGTTGATGTCACACTCGACTTACGTACTTCCTTAGCATCCTAGATTGCTCAGTCACTTTTGCTGGCACACAATATTCGGTATCATTTACGGACGTGACAGTCACTCCGTCTAGGCATCTCGGACTCTACACGACAAACGATAGCATGTGACCGTGTGTCGTGCTGCAGCATTGTTTGCTTGCACTGAAGCCACGAAGCGTCCTTGTTGGCTGCGTTCATTTCCCAACATAATCCCGCACTCGCGTTCTGGCTTCATGAACCGAGTGAGGACCTCCAACTTATTGGTGGCTCTTGACAGTGTGTCCTTGCATGGATGCGGATCCTTGCTTGGACTTTGACCGTGCTTCGTTTCGTCTTTGACGTTTGGACTTCACGCCCTTTTGTAGCCCCTTGACTTCTTTATGGAAGGCTTCTTCTTGGCGTGTCATTTCATCGCACTCTTCGTCTGAAGCAGCCAACCATCTCTCCATGAATGATTTGTGGTCAACCACTTGTCTTGGTTCACCACCATTTTCGTCCCAGACAATTTCCGAGAGAGGTTGTACTCCCCCACTACCCCGTTTGCTGATCTCAGCGATGAAGTTCTTTGCGGCGTAACCCCATCTTCTACCTCCCAACTGGCTTCCTCTCTTGCTTGTTCGACAGTCATCCTGAACTAGTCATACACAGCATTTCTGACTTCGGTTTCTTGCGTAACTTGGGTCCGTCCTCGTCCTGCAGTAGGTGGTTCATTTTGTATTTGTACAGCTGGTACCACTCGGCCCACTGCTGGTGCGATTTGCGCTGGCTATGCCGCGACGTCCCCCAAGGTTTGGCTAGCCCCCGTTAGGTCTATTGTTGTGCCTGGTTCACCAAAATCTTCACACTCCTGTGCTGCTGCATATTCAGACTGTCTTCGAACATACTGCAAGTCTTCAAGGTTATTATCTAACTTTGTGTCGGTCTCGTACTGTACCTCTTCATCGAACTGTACATCCTGACTAGACAATACTTTCTGTTGCTTAGGTACCCATACTCTGTAGCCGCTACAACCATCTTCGTAGCCTACCACCGACCTTGCGCGAGTTTTGTTCTTGATGGGTCATTAACTCGAACAAACGCCTTGCCGCGAATCTTCCTGAAACGGGTCACATTGCCAGATTTCCCTCTCCAACTATGCAGTGGTGATTCAACGACCGACCTTCCGACCCCAGCGTTTCTCAGGTAACAAGCAGTCCAGCAGTCCGTACGATTTCTCCCCATAAATGCTTAGGGAGATTAACCCCCCCCCCCCCCCCAACATCGTGAGGACTTTTTCCATCAATGATCGATTTAGTCTCTCGGTCACTCCATTTTCTTGTGGGGTGTATAGATGCGTCTTGTGGCGCTTTATGCCACTGTTGTCAAAGAATTGTTCGAAAATCCGTCCGCAGTACTCGTCTCCATCGTCTGTGCGCATTCCTCGGATTTTTACCCCTGCTTCTTCCTCGACTTGGGCCTTCCACTTCTTGAAGATGTCAAACACTTTAGTCTTATTCTTCATCAAAAACACCCAAGCTTGCCGTGTGAAGTCGTCAATGAAGCTGAGTTTATGCGATCGCTTGAACTTGATCGGCTTAAATGGCTTTCTCGGAACACATCCGAGCTGGCACGCTTCACATTTTACTTGTGGAATACTAATCGCTGCGTCTTCAAGTCCCTTGACAAGTTTTTCTTTCTGCATACATTTTATCACCTGGTACGGAAGTTGCCCTAGTCTTTCATGCCACAAGAAATATTCATTGTTGCTGCTTGTCGGTTTTCTGTTCTTCCACGCCGTTTTGACACTTTTTGCTTTTAGACTCTCTTGTGAAGCTTTCCCCACTTTAGTCCTTGTGTCCATGCACTTGTCCTCACCGGAGTGGTCAGTTTTCTCATAAATCTTCATTTCAATTGAAAATAGATTGTCCCACCTTCTCGGAATTTTCATTACTGTAATTCCGGTTGAACTTTGCACTAGGCATTCATCATTTGGAAAGGAGTCCAGGTACTTTGCTCTTTGCAACACCTCCACTGAATCCACATTCGTTTTTTATCGATGGAACGTGATATACCCCTGAATATTCAACAATTCTTTTATGGCAGAGGAAGCATGCTGGGCCCACCTTTCTGGAAGGGTGGGGGTAGATATTAACGAATTAATGGCCCCAACCTCCAGAAAACACATTAGTTCGTCGTGTAGAGTTCGAGATGCCAAGATGGAGTGACTGTCACGTCTGTAAATGATGCCGAATATTGTGTGCCAGCAAAAGGGACTGAGTATTCTGGGATGTAAAGGAAGTACACAAGTCGAATGTGACATCAACAAGCTTACCCAAGGATGGCATCGACAGCATGAGCAGCTCCCAGGCCAAATGCAAGTAGGTCTCCCACACGAATTAATCTGTTACGTTACTCTGTTTTCTGGAGGTTGGGACCATTATTGCGTTAACTGAAACTGAACATAGCTGATAGACAGGACGGTACGGAGGAGCTCTCGATCAAGTTGGTCCTCATAGACTGAAGGTGAATGACCATGAGTACCAACTTGATCGAGAGCTCCTCCGTACCGTCCTCTCTACCATCTAAGTTCAGTTCGAGTGCTCTACTTATTGGCAAATTTCAGGCACACTGATGGGCTATTCGTGCTCACCGGTGTTGGCTGAAATCGTCCTCCAGTTTCTTGACGAGCATGTGATGAGCCTCTTCCCAACCCTCCCTCTCTGGCGCCGATTTGATGACGACGTCGTCTGAACTCCACACATTGACGACCAAGAGCCGATATAGCAGTGCATCAATTCATGGAATCCTGCTGTTCTGTTAACTCAGAAAGAGGAGAAAGAAAGGTGCCTTCCGTTCCTTGATGCGGTGCTGCGCAGGAAAAAGTACAAGATCACCTACTCCCTTTTTACAAAACCCACGCACACCAGAAGGACGATTCCGTTCAGTTCTTGTCACCCCCGCTTCTAGTTACATGCTTTGGTGTTGAATGAATTATGCAGAGTGGTTGCACAATCCTCTAATGCTGAAACTGCTAGGACCTACCTTGACCAAGCTAAGACTAAGTTTCTTACCTTAGGGTACCCGGCGAAGGTCATTAATACGCAAATGAAGAAATCGTGGCACAAAGCCAGAGAGCGCAAGCAGAAGTCTTACGCACCACGGTCTACTCGGTGAGCCCAAAGATGACGGCTCTTTTGAGACAGTGTCTTACCTTCCCGGGCTAAGCGAGTGTGTCCGTGATGTCCTACAAAAACAGGGAGTCCGGAGTCCACCAGGAGCAAGGACAGACCCCCTTCTGCACCACCGCCACCTCCACCCGCCGTTGCTGACCCTCCTTTTACAAGACGTGGTGTTGTCTATGGTGTCCCTTGCCAATCTTGTGATGCATCTACGTTGGTGAAACCCAGCGTCATGTTAGACTCAAAAACATGCCAATGCTGTCTCAAGTGTGATCCGACTAATGGCATTGTCATGCATTCTAAGAATTTTAAACATTCAGTTACCTGGGACAAGGCCACTGTTCTGCTTAAATCTAATGCCCTGCATGACAACCACCTGAGAGCATTAGAGTCACTCGTCATCGAAATACTCGAGATGAACGGAGTTCCTCTCATGAACGTAGCATCCCCCAGCTACACCAACATCAACCTGCTGGTCAGCCCTGAACTTGACGCGGCCCTGGACGACAAAGAGTGGGCAGTCCAGATCCACCAACAGATCAGTGGTCCTGCTAATGAGCGCGAGCATTCAAATTTGGATATGATGAAAGATGGTGTGATGTAAACTTATTTTTTCGTAGTTTTGGTGTTAATTCTGAAGCAGATTGGAGTTCTCCGAAAATTTGATTGTTAAACTGTGTTTGTTCTTCATTGGTGGTATTGTGTTGTAGTTGTTTTAAAGACACTCCATGGATCTGTCCATAAACCGGAACGTAAATTCCCAATGTTGGTGTGCAGAGTCATCCTGAACGCAAGCTTACTGCTTGGCGAGCAAGCGTGTACGCATACTAGGGTTCAAGGGGTCGAGTCACTGTTCGAGTGCCAACTTGTAGAGGGGAAGGCCAGGGTTCATGGGTTTCCCAATTACAGTGAATTCAACTCCGTAACTAGCCCAGGGATACTCAGTCAGATTGCTCATAAATTCAGTATTTATTCCTGATGTACTCTTTACACAACAGTCAAACAAGCCAAGAGGGCACTGTCAGAACGAGCAAGGCGTTGAATGGCCACTTACGAGGTGGTTAGCGATTACTAGGCAGTGAGGGTCGCGTTAGCGCATAGCAACAACGCTTTAGGAGGGGACATGCAACGAAGTTGGAATCGAGGCCAGCAACTTCACAATGTGCGCAATTTTTGTTTTTGCCAGTATTTTTTTTTTTTTTTTTTTGAAGGCGGGTGTTCCTTTCAAGTGGGGAAACGATTTTCAGTTTGGGTAAGTTAGGTTTGTTTTGGCCTTCCGCGCTTTAAAAGCCAGGCCTAAACTATCGCACTTCAAGCAAGTTTTCCCTACGTTTTCTTCAAAATTAGGTGGGCTGTGTTAAAAACCGCTAACTTGTAACGCTACTTTTACACACACACACAATGCAACATGTACACTAACACTAACTACAACACAAATAGCTTACTCACACTGTGCAATCCCACAAGATATACTGAAATTTACATTGGATGCCTGATTTACGATTGCATAAATTTTCTACCACCTAAATCGTTTATACTGTATAGTATTTACCTGTTTGATACATAATGATCAGGTTGAAAACTAAACGTCTGCTACAAACATGGCCGCAATGCGTTGCTGCGGGATGGACATCTTATTTATTGTAATAATTTGTTCGTATTCATTTTATTATGCCCATATACCTTATAATTAATGGTTTTATATTATTTTTAACTATTTTTTTTAATCATTAAAAGATAAAAAGCAACTTTAGCAACTAACTTTTAGAGGCTTGGCGACCCTGAAAAGAACAAGGCCTTCGAAAACCACACGCCAAACTCATCCAGTCTGAAGGCAGAGCGGAGTTTGTTCATGGGCATTCTGTATGTTAACGGTTCCACATTGTCTCCAGGTGGATGAGTTTGGTTGAGTTTGGATTGGTAGTTATCGAAGGCGCCCAAAGAGAAGACTTCCGCCCGAACTTGCGTCGCTTCCGTCGAGGGTGAATATATTATATCTAACTCTATGAATCTTAGGCAATAATTAGCAAACTAAAAAAACGTAGGCTATGTAGGCCTATAAGTACAAAGACCTTGGAATAGTAGTAGTATAGTATCAAGGTTAATTAAATAGATATATTCTATAGTATATTCTATATTCTATAGTATAGTATAGTATAGTATAGTATAGTATAGTATAGTATAGTAGTAGTATAGTATAAGTATTTACATTTTCTCAAAAACATAATACAGTTAGCTAAAGAAATTAAATTAATATTTGAATTAATTAAAATTATTAGAAGCAATTATGGAAATAACGATACTAACATTTTGCATTAAAAATAATATGTGTGTAAGTATCGATAAGTATTGTTAAATAAACGGAGAAACCGTGTGTTAACAACTGTGCAAGGGTGTGTTGTGTCTTTACTTTCATATCGTCCAAAGGTTTAAGAAGAAAAGTAAAGAAAATATGTAGTCTAGTCAGTGGAAACTTAGAAGTTCGTATGGTCATAACATAAAGGTTTGCCATATAAGCCTTATAATAAACCATGGGGCCATGGTATCGGTTGGTACTATCAATTCTTGGTATGAATGAATGACGTGACGATTTCTCACATGCTTGTTGCAAGGAAACAGTTTGCTTACGACAACAAATCATAGTTCGCCATTACGAACTCAAAACGATGACACATAGTTTTGAACTTTTACAGAATTTTCCTTGGTCACGAAAGAGAGGTTGTGATAAGTCGAGCTAAAACTTCATTTCGTGAAGTTGGTGTATAACATGGGATCAACTTTAGGGAAGACTGAAGAAACATACGAAACCATGTCGGCTGAAGAATTTGAAGCCGTCCGTTCCGATCCTACGAATGGTTACGTTTTGTCTGGGTGCCTTATTAGTGCGGAGATCCTAGCGTACGTTTTATCGTATGTACCTAAGAAAGAGCTAGTGCTAACTTGTCGCTTAGTTTGTAGAAATTGGACCGAAATTGTGGACGATCATGTGATTTGGACCAATATCTGTGAAAGACTGAAAATACCAATTCCCCGACCCCGTCAAGACATGCCGCAACATTTTTATCGCACTGTGGTTTTTAAAAACCCGTACGGAAGAAATTTAATTGAAAATCCTTGCGGCAAGGGTAAGTGCTCACTGGGCTTAAGTGTAAATTTGTTTACGCCTCTTTTACCACCCATGCTTATCCGCCAATCTCCACAGTAATTAGTGCTGCTGTCAGAGTCATGGTTGCCTGCCCCCAGGCTGTTGCCATTACTCTACTAGCCTTCCTTGGCTTGCCCCCCCCCCTTCTCCTGAAATGGCTGCGCTAGTGCACCAAAGTACATTTCACTGCCAGTTCGCACATTGCACTTTTCTGAGCAACGAGGTGGCAAGCGAGCTGCATCAAAACCGCTCATTCGAATTCCATGGTAATGTTTGTTTGCTGGTTGGGAACAAACCAGAGGACTGCTACATGAGAGTACTGATTTGCAATAATGCCCCCTCCCAGTCCCGTTATAAATTGAGTCGCTTTTAAACACAGACTCAAACACTATGGACCACTATCTACCGTATCGTGGGACAGGATGCCTGACAAAATCGCTAACACCTGACAACACACAAAAAAAAGACTAAGAAAACTGCCCAAATTTACTTGACAGTTGTGTTGCAGGCATGCAGTGTGGAAGTCGGAAATAAGCTCCAAAATAATGTAAAAGGCTTTACGTTCCCCCGCTGATTACAGTGCTCCCAATCTGGATTGGCCAGGTCACTCCAAAAAAGCATGCTTGGCGGCAGCCTTCTGGGTACAGTACCAGACATTTTCATAGATTTTGCATGTGACGTGGCTAGCTGGGTCTTTCCCCAACATGCTTACGCCACGGATCTCCACAGTGTGCGCTGTCTGTGACAAGAGGTGGTGGCTGGACGTAGCAGGCGAGCTGCATCAAAACTGCCTATTTAAATTCCATTGTAATGTATGTTTGTTGGTTTGGAATATAGTAGAGTTAAGGGGTCGAATTTCCAAATTTTGAACCAGGTGCAAATTTGCGCCCCAAATCTGTTACTGGGGTGCAAAAAAGTCTTTGGAGTGCAAAACCAAAATGTAAACTAACACTGTGGTCTCCTATTTTATAGCCATTGTAAATTCTAACATTCAGTATCTCAATAATATGTAAGTTTACTGTTTTCCTGCACTTTGCTAAAACCAACTTCACTATTCAACCGAAAACGTATACACATAATTTCACAAAATGTAGTAAAAAATGGAGTTTAACTTCTTTGGAAGGAATGGTGTTCCACGAAATCTAATTCCAAGCTGTTTAAATTGCCGCAAACAGCAAGTCTAGCTTGTGCGGTTCAAAAGTTATGAAAAATTCAACTTTGGTGTGCAATTTTGCACCCCAAGAGTTCCTTCTGGAGTGCAATTTTCCCCTGTGCATCCGAATATTTCGACCCCTGGAGTTATCCAAATGACTTTATGGTAACCCGAGTCCCTTTATAAGGTTTTTGTCATAGTTAGCCTGTGCCAAGTGGAACTTAGTGTTCTGCAGTGCTGTGACCATCAGATTTGTTATACTTAAATGAAAGGTGTTAATCAAAGTTATATTCCTAAACTCAATGCGCAGTATGGATTGTATTGCCTGCATGTCACTCATGTGACGTTATAGCGTGCCGTGTGGCCACTGATGATAGCTCCGTGCTGCATGTGGGGAAAGATTTGGGAACTGCAAACCGAAATGGTGAAGCAGGTGGTCTCAACCGTGTTATGTTCGATTTTAGACAGTTCAATGTCATCTCGTCATAAACTGCTGAAGGCTCGTTCAGCTAAAATTCATTAACATACACGAGTTTGTATTTGAACTCCATTAACCTTCCGTTATTGTTTTCTCTTCAGAACTAGAAATGCAGAGTTTGAAAGTTTTATATTCAGAAAGAAGCGAAATGGCCTGCGATGCACATCACTTTTACAAGTCGTCGGCAGTGGTACACAGGGCATTGCATGTGGTGCTACTGTCTCGTTAATAAACTATAAGCCCAGGAGCCAATAAAACGAGCCCCTCCGGGGCGAGGAACATGTTCATTTGTTCCTGGTAAGACTCAATATTTGGGAACTATTACTCAGACAAAACACATAGATTACACATCATAATGCACAACATGTAGTAATTCTGCTCTACCACAGCATCACAAATTTTGAAGAAAAATGTGAAAAGATTTACCTGAAATGCAATTGTAAGGCTGTGGAAATGGCTTTTCGAGAGTGGAAAGCAGGCCAAATATACGCTAACTTTAGCTGGAACTCTTTCCTCCATGAAGCATCCAGCTTGCAGAAATTTGAGCCCCTGCAACTGACCTAATGTCTTAATCTAACCGACGACCACAGAATCTCGTGAACAGCCCATACTATTTTTCAGCACAACAGTTGGGGAGCAAAAAGGAGAACCATATTAACGCAAGGAAGGAGATGATTACTGTAATGGACTTCCATGCCTAGAAAATAAAATAGGCCCTATAACTTCCTTCCTCGTTATGAAAAATAAAAACAACAACATATGAAACCATTGTAAAGTTGTGACAAATGTAACATTTTCTATTTTGCTCTTAGTGATGAATTTTGTCATTTTACAGCATTTGTTAAAACTGTACTTTAGCCATACGAAACTTGTTTCCTGCCTGTTGAAATGCAAGCCAAGGCAGCTGACTTAACCTAACCTAAACCTGTAACCATAAGAAGGTGACTCGTAGTAATAACAGCATCAGGCATAAAATATAGGCTTAAGTTCACTTTACTACTCACCCATAAACTTGTCAAAATTTTTTTACAAGTCTACGTTACGTGATTGTTTGGTGTTGTGGTAAAGCGAAGGCAGTTATTGTTTATTTTCTAGGCATGATGGGCCGTTTAATCTTGTCAGTTATCTCACCTTCCTTGTATTGTGCTATAGAAAATGACTTAGTCTTAGTGATGAATGCTAAGGGGAACATGGGCTGTCGTTTGCTTCTGACGATGACATCAGGGTAGGTCAATTGTCTTGGCTCAAATTACATCAGGCAGGATCCCCATAGCAGAACCCCCAGATCCCCACGTACGTCGCAGATAGTTGAAGACCGCAGACAAATTTTGACCAAATTTCTGCAGTTTTGTCAATTTTTGACCGATTTTGACATTCCAATACACCATTTTAATCGTCTCGACGAGACCTTTCCATTGGTGGAGTAGCCAGATCAGTGGGATAAGCACTGAAAAGTTATTCCATAAAAACCAATAAGCATGTGGGTAACCATATGATAAAAACAGATTAGCTGCAGACAAATTTTTTTCCGACAACTGGTGCCGCAGACAGTTGCAGAAAGTTCTGGTTTTGGGGGCAGTCTGCCAGTTTCATGCAGGAGACAAGTTTACGAGGGTATGTTTTAACTGTCGTAAATGCTTAAAATAAATAATAGCCTACACACTTCCAGATTCTTACAGTGCACTAAGAAATTGAAACATGGATTTCTCGCATGGTAGGCTGGGCACTCCATTTAGGTATGGTGAACAGCTTTTAAGCTTGGTTGGACCCGATAGAGCACCCGGCCTAGGATGCGGGAATTCTCTGGCTTTGAGTCCCAGTTTACCTAAATTAGCGTAAATCTTCTATTCTTACAAGACATCATAAATGAAATTCGCTTCTTTCTTTAATGGTTATCGTAATTTTGTTATTTATTACAGTGTGGCACCTGTGTTTGTTATTAGTTACAGAGCAGCGGCACTGTCATATGTGACCTTGGATCCCTGGCTTCTGGCTTCGCCCGTTATAATGAAGGGGAAGAAAGGTCACCCTCTCACTATTTTGTTATTTTCGTTTGTTGTATGTGATAGCACTTAAGTCATTTTTGTTCATCAAAATGATGTACAATTGTAGGATTTTGGATTATGGTAATGCGGCACGAGGGACAGACGGTTCGTTTTTTTTTTTATTCCCAGCAATTCTTCCACTTGTAGGGGAGTTTAGCGAGGCTAAACTAGCCAAACGTTCTTTGCTTGCCCCAAAGGTGATTGTTAATTACGTCTGTTAGATGGCGGCATGTGTTGTTCTGTTGTCATTAGCAACAGACAGCGTTTGATCTTATTGACGGTGCTCTGTAGGCAAGGCTACTTTACTGTAGTTTGTTGGTCGTGGTTTAAAAAAGTATCTTATAATACATTCATTTTTTTTTTCCCGTTAAGCTGGGCCCAACCCTTGTCAAGACTGGATTTTGGAATGTGGAGGCGGTGAAGGCTGGGCCTTCGAAAACCCACCTAATGGTTCAAACGCTTTGAACACCATCGAAGAACTCCTAGGTAAGCCTATATTTATCCCCAGATTTTGTTTTCTTTGCAAAATAATTAAGAAAAACTCAAACTAATATTTGGAAGAAACTGGAAAATAACTTCTAAACAAGGGACTAAAATGAAGGAACTGTTGCGACTAAGTATGAATGGATGCTTCAATGAACTATTCATACAAAAGACATTCTCACAGAACCATACTTTCTAGTATTTGCTATGCTATTTTTGTAATAAAGTTGAGCTCCTTTCAAATCAAACCTGGACGTGTTGTGTGAGTGGCGAGTTCTGTTGCTTGCACCATAAAGTTGCTGAATTTGTTTTAACTCTCAATTAAATAATTTGGCAGAAACATGTATGGTTACCTTAAGAGTTAATGCAAATTCCAGACACCCAGGACCAGCCACTGATTTTAGGAACTTTCAGGAATGAAAATTGGCCAATAGTTTGCTGTAAAACTTATGAATTTTACCTTTAATCTTTTTTAATTGGCAATAATTTTTTATTTAAATAGGGGTTGCCTGTACCTTTTTGTCGAAGATATTTGTTTTGTAGTGTGGAAAAGATGCACTTGTCATAGAGCTTAAAGGTGTTTTGTACAATTTTAAAATTAGGTGTTAAATTTATTGATGCCAAACAATTGTTTCTTTGTATTGTATGTTCTGCAGTTTCAAAAGCAGAGGGATGTTTTGCTACTTCGTATGGTGAATGCAGAAAATATCAGACCATCGATTTGCTTCGGGAAGGCTGTCATGTTGACGTCTTGGACAAGTTACAACCTAAGATTGGTGTGTCAGAATGGTAAGTGTTGCAGTATTTTAAAATTGTTCAAGAAAGCAGTTTATACCCTCTAACTCGAACCCATATCAACTTTTGTTAGCTGCTTTGTATGAAGTCTACAAAGCCTTCCACTTAAATTCACTTCAAGGACACCTACTTCGTCCTGCAAATTTTCGACATCCCTCAGATGCCTTCTTCAGGCCTTGAGGATGTTCGGACTTTAAACTACATCTTTCTTTCTGACCACTTATGCATTCGAACTCATTCTGACCACTTTAGCATTTGAATTAGGCCGCCCTCCTAGCCTCCTGTATTGATCAGCCTGCACGCGATTCCCACCACCAAGTTGCCATTGACGATCAAACTGTTCACGGTCTCTGCCTGACAGTTGAGAAACTCTAGGGTGCGCAGGGCCCTGGATGTTCATTAGAGGCACTCCTTTCTTTTCATGTTGCTGGATTGCCAGAGATTCCAAACATCTGAGGTGGGGGATCACGGATCGAGTTTGACCTAAGAAGAGTGCACGTCCTCTTCCAGTCCGCTTCATGATTCATAGATTTGCAGTGGACTGCGATGCCGTTGTCATCTTTCGTATTTCTCACATGGCCATATGTTGAGCAACCCTAGTACGAATACCTTTCCTGGCCTCTCCTATGTGGTCAGAACTAAAGGCTAAAGTTGTCAGAACGAGTTCGAATGCACAAGTGGTCAGAAAGAAAGATGTAGTTCAAAGTCTGAACATCCTCAAGGCCTGAAGAAGCCATCTGAGGGATGTCGAAAATTTGCAGGACGAAGTAGGTGTCCTTGAAGTGAATTTAAGCGAACTTTTTGGTGTTCTTTTTATGACGATTCGATGTTTTCACTGTATTGACCATAGCGATATTTTTTAAATCCTTCCACATGCCGTTAGTCAGTCCCTTGTATCAATCCATTTTTTAACTATTGTGGCTGTTGGGCACTACCCCTAAACTATATATGAGAAAACAAAATTACTGAAAATAACTATTCTGAATCAGTTACTTGCCAGGTAACAGAAAAGGAAACCTACAATTACTTAATTTACTTTGTTCTCAGAAATGGTACGCTGTGTGATAGTTTAAGGTAATTCTTTCTCATTTTTGTATCCTGACGCGCCCAAAATTTCGTAACGAAGGGTAGCTCGCAGTATGCGTTTCACAGAATAGCAGCAGCCAGCTGCACGGCATGTTCCTGCTTGGAGAAACAGGGAAGCTGTCCTTCCGCTATTAGACTGACTTACATTTGCTCCCCCTCCCAAGACACCAAATCAAAAATAATAATTGTAAAATAAACAAGCGAGAAGTTTACTGTGATTTAAAAAATTTCTAAAATTTGGTCTTCCAGGTGTCTCAAAGGTGCTCTAACTGCAGAAAAGTTGTTGGCTTCCGGGGGAGCTCACAGTGCTCCCCCAGACCCCCTAACTGTATTTGGCACACTGCATC
This sequence comes from Lithobius niger, assembly GCA_023313725.1. Lineage (NCBI taxonomy): Eukaryota > Metazoa > Arthropoda > Chilopoda > Lithobiomorpha > Lithobiidae > Lithobius > Lithobius niger. Next base: position 115,125 of record JAHWFP010014809.1, on the reverse strand, counting down.
TTTAATTTCTTTGCTCCCCCCTCCCAATAAAAATAAATGCCGTTTGAATCTGACAATATTAAGATCTAGTATTCACAAATGTCACACATGCCTTAGACCAAAGATAAACTGCACAAGTGTGTGCAGTGTGGAGGTGATCCCTTCAGATTTTCTTGCACCACATTACATTATAAACCAAAGTTTCATAGCAGAAATGAAGACAACTCTCGAAAAAGGGGAACCCCTACAACGAAAACTAGCAAGTGTTTCAATTTTTTGGCTAGAAGTTGAAACTGGTACGTTGGTGGCTTGAAAAGAAGTTGGAATTTGCACATTGTTACCTTGACTAACAACTTGCTCTGCGCTGTCATCTCGGAGGCAAGTATGAATTGACGTCATGCACGAAGAACAGTTACTTTTCACACGGTATGGATTGCTCAAGCTCAAGCGATAAACTCAGGAGTGGGGAGGAGGGCCTGAACGGAAATTGTGTGGGGCAGTACGTGTGTTATCCCTGCTCTTTAGAAGAAAGAAAAGAGTTTGAAAGGGTGGGGGGAAGGGGGGGGCAGTATGTCTTTCCATTAAGCATATAATTACGCATTAACTGAACCATACAAGGCAAGTGTTTTTTGGGTAGGATAGGAGGAAAGGAGCAGGGGAAAGGGCACGTACAGAATGGGAGGAAAAGGGGAGTACTCCAACCAGCGAAATTGCCTGTCCCGTTCAACGTTTAGGCCACACCACCAAAAACTGGGAAACAACCACGGGCAAAACAAAACTCGGGGCGAAGCCACACTAGAAATAATGCGAGCAGTATATATCTACATCTACATTTTAAGGCAACGTCTCGTAGCAAAAACACGACAACCTCTAAAGGAAAACAAACACAACAGCCACCCCTACAATGAAAACGGGTCACCGTGTCATTTCTTTGGCCAGAAGATAAAACTGGTAGCCTATGTTGTTGCATTGAAAAGTTGAAATTGGCACATTATTGCCTCGCATAACAATGTGCTCTGCGTGGTCATCACAGAGGTAAATCTTAAATGACGTTATGAACGAAGGACAGTTATATTTCGCACGGTACATATTGCTCAAGCCAAAGCAAAACAAACCCTGGGCGAAGCCGGGTACGAATGGTAGTATATCGATCATAAATCCTACAATTAATGACCTTTTCAGTGATATACAGCTGGGCTGGCAACAATGACAATACGCATTGTTGTAACGAATACGCACCCGCACTTTCATCCAAATTGCAGGCGTTTCAACAATGTTTCATGAATCACTGGCAGTTGGATCCGTATTCACCCGGGGTTTTGTTTAGCGCAGGGTTTCATTTCGCGATTCTCATCCAGTGTTTGGTTTGATGTGTAATTTTGCATGTTCACAATTTTTCTTCACCTAATAATCCCTCTTTCCTCCAATCCTCGCTCTCCCCTCCTTTATTCCCCCATCCTCTTCGAGCCCTCCCTCTTCTTTCCCTTTCCGACCTCCTACCCATCCTCAGCTTCCCTTTCTCCCCTTTACAACACGTACTTGAATTTGGATGGGTAGTTGAATTAAATACTGCTCCTCTCCTTCTACCTCCTCCTTTTGCAACATTTGGAAACATTTGGTTTGGTCTCCATCCCAAAACAACAGCAACTTACCATTTAGGTTCAGTTAATCCGTAATCATAGGCTAAATAGTAACATATGCACTCTACCCCCCCCCCCCACCCCATTTTCTTTCGTTATCGCATCAGAATGCCAAGAGTGGGGCTAACATCGCACTGCCAAATGCACGAAAATTCTGCATCCACCGCTCTACCCCCATTCCCAGTCTATCCCAGTCGCTTCGGTTTGAGCGATCCATACTGTGTGCGAAAAAAAACCTATCCTTCATGACGTCATTTAAGTCTTGCAGCTGAGATAACTGCGCAGAGCAAATTGTTAGTTCAGGCAACAACATGCCAGTTTCAACGTGGCAAAAGAATTAATACGTCGCCCGTTTTCATTGTTTCATTATTCAGTTGTTTCGGTACTTGTCCGTGTGGTGCCTCATTCTTATGTCGATTGTGGTATTCAAAGATCCTGGGTTTTCCGCTTGGATTCTTCCAGCTAAATTGTCCGTCTCATCGTCGTGGGGCAGATAACTCAGTTTGGGTTCGTGTTCTCTGAATACAAACAACGTTGTCTTGTCGTGGGACAAATAACCTAGTTTGGGCTCGTGCTCCCTGGAAGCAAAAACAAACAATCACCTAATCACCTTCTATTGTCTTGAATGTTTGCTTTATAATGTTAGATTATGGCGTCAAAATGCTTATACATTAGATTACTTCCATTAAAAGGTAAATTACAGGTTTATGGAGAATAAAAAGTAATCAACGAGATGTATTTTCGTCACTGAATAACTGGCAGAGTCGGATTTATTTTTCTGCCTGTAGCATTACGCAGATTTTGCCTACCCAGCTTCAGCCCCAGCCCTCCCCCTTCCCCAAAAAAGTAAGGAAATTATAGAACGCAATAATGCCCGAGGTCCACTAGTATCCTATACTCAGTACTTTGGCTGTCAGTTGCTCTGGCAATGGTTCCTCAAATGTGCTGCTTCTGGTTGCTGGCTGTCAATGTTTCATGGCTGCTGATGCCAAGATTTGACACGTTGGCAACAGACTGGCTGCTGGTTTCCCGAGTTGGCTGCTGGCTGCTGCTTTGTTTGGCTCCCCAATTTGCGCCGGGCCTTACGCAAGTTTAAGTGAATTGTAGCAAAAATGTCACACAAAAAGGAAAAACAGGAAAGTGAATGCATGTGCAACATTTACGTAATTTTGAACTAATGTTACAAAACAGAAAAGCCAGCATACAGCCAACATACACGGAATGCCAACACAGAGGCCATAACCTTTAACAATATACTTCACTTCTGGTTTTAGAGCAGCCACTTATGTCATGAAGTCGAGTTCTGTTTTACTTTGAAATTGGAGCAGTATAGCTGTACCGCTTGTTTATACTATAAGCCACAGAATTGACAAAAGATTTCACATAATTTTGTTCGACTTGTAGCAGAAGTTTTCGCAATTTGGCTGAAAAATTTTGCGGAAATTACGCGACCCTGGTTAATGTTTTTTTTAATTAACACAGTTGTTTGTGATTGTTTTGGAGGTTTGCCGCTCTCCAAGCTGACGCCATGGCACTAGAAGGTAACAGGGACAATTTTGCTAGGTATAATTCCAATAAAAATTCCTTGAATTTTTTACATGCCACAGTCGACATGAACACGCGGCATCACAGAGCCCTTCTTTTTAATTACCCTAGGAATGAATGTAAAACTGCATAAATCATGTTTAAATCATGGTTTAGATTGACAATCATTTTGTTTTTATTTGTACTTCGAATTTTATTTTGTGCAAAGCCCCTCCTCTTTAACACTTTGCTGTGTGTGGGCCCCTTGTAATCATTTACAGGCTAGCCAAGACCAGCCCGATCCGTCCTTGTTGTCTGATGTCTTCGAGCTTTAAAGCGAGTAACGGTTGGTGGTCATCATGCCATGCCGAGTTGTCATTGTTGATGGCACCCCCTGGTCATTGGGCTTTAGTCAGGTTGATGCACAGCACAACGACCACAGAGGAAAACCATCAACAATAACAGCTCAGCCCTTCAGCATGAACACGTTTAACAAACGCTATTTCTCTAAGATAAATTGAAAAATGCCAAGTAAAATAGTGAGTTTTGATGCTGAAAGTGAAGATACATCTTAAGGTTTTATTTGGAACACATACGGAACATATTAATGGAACATGGAACAAATACGTCGGGGCTACTATTGGGACCTAGAGTAGCCCTGACGTATTTGCGATGAGTTACTGATAAGATCCAGGGTGTGCTTAAGAAAAAATGGATACACCTAAAAAATGTGAAGGGCCAAAAAAACTGCCTGTTGCAAAAACAAGCCAGGCAGAAGCCTGTGAAAGAAAGAGAGGGGAAACCAGTATTGCAGCAAGTCAAAAACATCCGGGAGGGCGTTTGGCATGTACCATGTCCTATGTTGCGACTGTAATGTCATTTATATTGGGGAAACCAAAACTGGAGCTTGGAATACAGTAAAGCAACATATGGCAGACACCAGGGGTGAAGTTTAAACGAATGGCATTGCAGTCCACAACATGCAAACGCATCACAGGATAAAGTGGGAAGGTACAGCGACACTCCTCAAGTCAAACTCGAGCAAGGACGTACATCTAAAAGCTTGGAGTCTCGGCTATTGAACACCGCATCCGAGAGAAGGCTGTGCTGATAATTATCAAGGGAACTTCCTATCCTGGCATTCAATACCTGCTGAGAGGCTGCTGCGGGATAACTGGAGTGCAAGTAGTGGGAGGCTATGACTAACCTCAAAATCGAATAGTGGATGAACGGTCGAGACGCAAAAAGCATTTGGTGTAGTAGCCTGATGAAGACAGTCGAAATGAGAGTGAATCCGTCCAACCTCAGTTACCCTGCCTATCGAAAATTTGCGATGATATTGTGCTGACAAATCTCTCTTAACTTTTTCCTTTGAGATTGTGCGTGACTTGTAAACAGTGAAGGCAAATTCACAGTGAAATTCACAGTCAAAGTCACAGTGAAGTTAAATTCCCAATTTAACTTATTAAATTGTTTCCTAAAAGTAAAACAGTTCAGAAAGTTCAGGAAAAGGAGCAAATTTCTCCAAATTATTCCGAAAAAAAAATATTCACCATTCAAGAACTCATTGAAAGCACACAAGTTATCCCTGCAATTTAGCCAATTTTCATATGCTTGTAAAAAACTACTATATTTAAAACCAAGTAACCACAAAATCATTAGTACTATTAGGAAGCTTGTGCTTTTCGCCATAATTTTGAGAAAAAATTTTATCTTCCTCGCCAGTTGGATTGATTTTTCCCGTGGTTATAGTAGGTAAAAGGCAGTTTACTCGTAAGTTTTATTAACATTAATGGTGCAGGTTCTACATATTTGTAGTTTAAAAAAAAATTGGTTGCTATTGCGTCACATGGAGTTAGCTGTTTGGATATTTTCCCCTCCCGCTAAGCTCAGTTGAATGTGTGTTGTTGTGTTAACCTGTCTGTCGTAATTGTTTCGTTCTAATTTTTTTTATGTGTAGGTATGCTGCTCGTTTTGATTGTGCGTGCAGGTATTTCCTGCATGTGAAACTTCTGAACAAGAAACTAAAAGTTTTGGATGAGTTTAAATTTGGTCCAGTTGACGAACAGCAGTGGGTTGGCAAAGAATGGCACAAAGTACGTACAGGTTTATTTATTGCTTGATCATGTTCACATCTCCACCCTCTTTTTACAAATTTAACAAGTGCTGGGTTTGAACAGTGCTGCCAGGTGGGATCGTCCAAACGACAATTACTAAGATATACCTATGAAAAAATAAAGATTAAGAAATAATTAGGTGGGGAGGGGCCCTCCTCATTCTTTTATCGTCCAGCTTCCTGGTCTTTTTTGGCAGGTGGGGTGTAAAATAAACTGGAGTGGCTCATGGGCATGTGGCCCCAGATCACTCTGCCCCCTCCTCTTTTTTTCAGAAATTCCTTCATGCACCACCAACTCCCCCCCCCCCCCCCAAAAAAAAAAGTTCCTTGCCCCGTTTTTAATATTCTCATTTATATTTTTATTGTGGAAGGGCATATTCATCCCTGTGTTCAGCAGAGCTTGGCTCCAAACATTGCTTGTAATCGACCATACTGTTAAAATTTGTACCAAATAAAATTTGGCTAAATTACAAGTTTTTAAGACACGTTACTACAATTCAAGTTTTATTTTTTACAGGGGTTTCTTCATACTACAGCGTACATTATTAACCATTGTATTTTCTTTCTTTTTAGGCAGAGCACACGTTTGAAAAATATGGGCCCGGTCTGCGTTATATAACATTTACTCATATGGGCCACGATTTACAGTATTGGGCTGGACATTTTGGTAGCAAAATGACTGCAGCTACTGTTCGAATTTTATTAGATTAGCAGTGGAAAAAATATATTTAGGTTATGTTTTTTTTTGGGGGGGGGGGGGGACAGATTTTAATATGAACGTTAATGCTTTTTTTATTAAGGATTGTTTTGTTGGACCTTGATTATTACTTACGTTGCGAAGAATAATGTTACATAGTGCTGTATTAAGTCTTTGTTATATATAAAATTTGTAAAGTTTTTTTTCGTTAAGTCTTCAATTGATCCTTTTATTACGCAATGATAATGTAGTGTTATTTATGTAATGCATCAGCTTGCCTCCTGCAGCATAATAAAAGTACTGAATTACAAATGGTTCTTGGATAATTTCAGAGCGAGAGCCTGTCTGAAGTAAGTGCTAAATATTAAATAATTACGGGGAATGGGAAGAGACGTTTACTACATTCGCATGCAGCCAATGAAAAGTGTTTTTTAGCATTGCACTTTGAAAACATCTCAAATTCTATGCGTATTAACAAGACAGAAGAATGATTTCAATTAAGTAATGCGATTCACCGTTCTCTCATTTCGGTAAAGTGGACATGGCACACCTCTTGCAATTGCAATAAGACCTCGATTATTCGTCGTAATTGGGGCTGACAGGGTGTAGGAAAATTTAAAATGACGCTTTTAAAAGCCTAACTAAATCGCTGGCGCATTCACGTTCGTGGAGTTGGTACGGTTGCTTCAACAGCTCACACCAAAGCCAAAGAACAGCAAAACACTGCCAGCTTAGCTAGCTGGGCAGCAGATGTTGAAGGATACTCAAACTCGGTTTTTTGCTACACAGGGTTCAACATAAGCAGTATTGAATCACACTTTGTGATGCATTATTGTTGTTTTCCAAAGCAATTTTAATTTTTAGTTACTCCTTGGTGATCTCGAAGCTATCTGCATGAGAACAGTGCTCAACGCAGCTATTTTACCGATAATTGGAAACAGCAACTGATTAGCTTACATGGTTTGCATTTTGTTTAAATACGAAAAAACAACCAACAACGATAATTGTCTTTTACATAGCTTAGCTTTCTAACCAACAATTACTTTTCCCTCCCTGTAACTGTAGCGGGCATAAGCTTGGATAAGCACTTGTCTTGAAGTTGTAGGAATGTTAATTTCACTGCCTTAAAGTATTAGAATGGGCATCTATTTAATATAATTAAAATTAAAAAACTAAATAAAATAAAACAAAAATACTCGATGCAACGAGAGCTTTGAAAGGTTCTGTCTGTTGACCAATAGTTGTGGTACCACTACACGGTAAAAAATACAGGTTAGGCCTCTATTTTTGTTTGTAAGTAAAAAAAAAAAAAAACTATCAAAATTTTGAATCTGCTATACAAGTTTAATTTCGCGTTGCAGTCTTGCTAATCGATTTTTTTGGGTTAAGTCGTACCCTGGCTACACATAACCTAAGGGAGGGGTATCGGTTGGCCTAGTGCCTCGGTTAAGTGTTGTAGGACAATCTACTGCTACTGTATTTAAATAGCGTGTAACCAAACGTAAGAGTATTTGTGGTAAGAGAGTATTCGTGTAAAAATATTTTCAGAATTATTTGCCTAAAATATGAGTACTGTAGCATAGAGAGAATTGCGAGGGGGGAAGAGGACGTAAGCGTGTCTACCATTGTTCGTTGGCGTATGCTAGCCTCTCATTGCACTCTGAAAACGGCGAATAGCAACCCATGGCCATCCACGTAATGAAACTGCTTTCAAACGGTGGTGACAGATTGGGGAAAGTGCTAACACTAAAGAACGAAGCACCACTGTTTGGATCTGACATTGGAAAACTACATCAGTCATCGTAACATAGGCATCTGTTTTTGGAAGCAGATGTCAAAACACATAGAAGCAGATGGAAATCCATAATTTTATTACCTTACAAGTAGGGGTGTGCGGTTTTAATATTTTGGGTTCGATTCCATTTTGATCGAATTTGGGGAAGAACACCTCGATTTCGAAATTAATTTTTTTTTTCTTTTTCGATTTTAAACTATTTTTTCCCAATTTGTATCTATAAGGGCTAGCCTTTGAACAAATTATCAAGTTTCAGTAATTACGTTCCTGTAAACTAATGTTAAGTCAATACTTACAAACTAAACTTTGAATTTGTGTGCATTTACTACGCAAAAGTTCATGTTGGTATTAACACAAATTAGAAAGCAAGCTTCTACCTTCCCCGCTCCTCTTTTGAATAGCACCATCCTTAGATTTTATTTATCAAATTAACTTCATACATTGTGCAAGTTTGGCTAATTATTGCCTCTTAGTTGATTGTTAAACTTAGACTGGAGTCTAAATCGAAATTACTGTTGTAATTTTGGGGCATGTTTTAGGGCAATGGCTACACTTTTTTAGCAATAGTTAACACGGTACTGTACATAGTTGCCACATAAAACGAAGTCATTACACATTTGTGACTAAAGTTAATGTTTTATTTGATTCTAATTTTTATGTTAAAACTTTAAGGGTATGATTGAAAAAATTACACAAAAGTGAAAATAATTCAACTCGTTACTCGATGGGAATCTCGTTACTCTACGATAATCACATTTTTCAATTTTGATTTGGACGGATTCGATTTCGACAACGTAATAAAATCGAAATCGAATTGAATGTTTTGATTTTCGCACAGCCCTACTTACATTATTTTGTGACAGATGGGCGATAGTTAATTTCTGAGCACAAAAGTTTTAATCCTGCAGAAATTGTAAGGTTTATTGTGAAAATACAGCATTCAAATCATTTTTTTATTCCATATAGAATGTTCCATAACGTGAGTTTCACTTTACTTTTTTGAGCAACGAACCGCTGGTATCTGAATCAAATATCGGCGCATGTTGTTTCCATTTCGGAATCAGCATTTTGTCACAGCTCAGCACCTAAACCATACCTAATGGATATGGTATCTGATACGGACATGCACATTCCTCTGAGGTGATTTCAAGTGATAATGCTGATGTAGTGAAAGTATGTCCTTCGCAGTGCCATGGGTCTAATGCCATGCGATGAAGCAGTTTTGTAAAGAATCTTAAACTGTTCAAAGAAATGTGCTGACTTGCGTTGCCATTTTACTTAAAAGGAAGAAACGTTCCTAAGGGACTTCGTCATGGCCATCTGGTAGATGGATGTCAGTAGAAGCTGCCCTTGAGGTGCGATTCTTCCTCTAGGTTGATTTCCTCCTTTTTTTTAACTTTGCAAACTATCTAAACTATTAAAACGCCTAACACCTACAAAATTAATCCATATCCTCAGTTTTCCTCTTTTTTTACTGAGTTAATATCATCCTTGATTAGATAAAGTACTTAAAGCACATTGCAAAGACTCACGTATCTCAGTCTGACACGTACAGAATGATCAGTGTCAGTCAACCCATTTCTTTATGTATTAAATTCTTTTAGATGGTTTGGTTTGCGTTACCCGACCGACCTTAAACATTTTTTCTTTCTAAGGAAAAAAAAAATCCACTCTAGTTAGATGCTCCATCCTAGTATACATAAATGGATCAAATGTTTCCTAGAAAAGGGAAAAATTAACTTTATTGCATAAAAAAATAATCAATTACAATTTTTGAAATTAGACTTTCTGATTTTTAGGGCAAAAAAGAAAAGAACCTTGTTTTGCGGGAGTTTATCACCCAAAAAACAACTTGCGGGCGGGCGGGCGGCTTGTATATTTATTTTTTATTGCAAAATCTAGCTTGTACAGGTGAGAAAAATTTTTTTGGCTAGGTTGACATAAAATTTGATCTAGGCCTACATTTTCCCTTCTGTGTTTACGTTTTGTACGCTTAGATTTCAAAGTAAAGGATATTTACCGACCCTATTTTTCTTTACTGCGTAACGCAAACCAAACAATTTGTTGTGTGTGTCCATAGCTGTTATACCATCGGGTTAAACGCAACTTTAAACTCGACCCCTGAAGGCCAGAACAAAAAAAAAAAAAAAACCCTTTGACACCTTACGTCCATTCTGGCTGCACTTCGGTGCGAATACTCCCTGCTTAACGTCCTTTTAATATTGGCGCCGGTTCTTGTTAATGTTTTTTTTGGGGTGGGGGGGGGGGGGCATTACGTTGTTGTTAGGGGACTTGAGGATGCTTGTGAAGCTACTTCAAGTTTGTTGTGACTGTAATGGATTCTGCAGTTGAGGTGAGTTACGTTTATTTAATTTTTTTTTTATTTTGTCGGGTTTGCTCATTGCTTTGTTTTGGCTATTGGCCTAGCGGACTGTGGATCTGGTAATTTTGTGAAGCTCCTCGCCCACCAGCTTCGAAAGTTCATTGAGCAGACTATGCGAAGGTTGGTCCATTGTCAGAGATCACCACTTGCAGTGGATCATTCTCTTGTTCCCGAAGAGATGCTTGAAGAGAGAAAACACAGCAGTCTTGGCCATGCTGAATCCCATGGGGATGAACCATACCCATTTGAAGAAGTACCCCAAGATCACCATCTTGGGGAATTTTTTCAAATGGGTATGATTCACATATCGGTTCCCTTGAGTCTCGGTGGGAAGTGGTCCAACGAAGTCAACGCCAATGTGGGAGTTGGGCTCTGGCGCAGTCGCTGGCACCATCGATCCTTTTTTCTGGCTCTGGATGGTTTACTATGGTTTAGCTTCCTAACTAAGAGCAGCAATGGGGCCAACGATGACATCTGGCAAAATACTGGAATTTAAAAGGTAATTTTTAGAGTTTACTGTGCAAAGAGCTTTGGTTACAAGCTAGTCTTGAAAAGACTTTGAAAATGGTTTCGTTTGTTATGTGCGAACCCTGAATAATACGATAAAATGGAGGAAAGAGATATAATAACCAATTTTGTCATTGTCGGCTATGTTTGTGCTTAGTAAGCCTCAAATAACGTCGTTTTTAATCTCGGCTTGAAAATGGGAAAAAAGGAGGAAACTGAGACCAAGCCGAGTCGGCGCTCAGCAAGAAAGCAAGCCGCTGACTTTTAAAACATCCCTTTATGGAACACTAGGATATACTACAGGAAGTACTTTGCACCATCTGTCGTAGGAGCTGGCTGCAGCTCTTGGTATAAAAGGCCCTGCAACCCCTTTGAGCTTTGCTCTGGGAACTGGTCCCTAACCAGCAACAACTCTCTTGGAATTACGCCACTCTGCTATAGCCTAACTTGGAGTATCCTGAACCATTGATCAACATCTTCATAAGGACAGACCACGTGGCCCAGGAAATAACCCTGAATTCTACCATCTTTCTGGATTCTTCCTTGTAATTGGCTAAGTAGGGTTGCATAAGAGTCCAGAATATAAGCGATTCTAGTAAGTTCGGGGCTGCAATTGGGTGAAAGTGATTATAATAAAATCATAATCAAATCAAATCCAACCATTGTTATTCCGATGAATGACTTGACTATGTGTTCCCGTCTGACTAGGTGGATGTCCACTTCTACATCGTGTAGCATCTGGATTGCAGTCCTCAAGGGATAAGTGTTTACTATCAATATGTTGGAACTGAGTGTATTCTGTTTGGATTGTGTCATTTCTTCCTTGTGGCAGTTGCAGAGCAGTTCAGGTCGTTTCTGACGATGCATTCACCATTACTTACCTGACAGGTGAGGGGGCATTCATTCCTTCCTCATTGTGAAACCTGTTTGGCATCCATCTTTGCCTGTGTCACAATGGGTGGCTCTGCCATGAAGGGATGCTCTGTTCTCTCGAGAAAGATGGATTCTGGCCAAGGAAAGGATCCTCCTCTCGGAAAATATGCGGCCAGGTCTTTCTCATCTAGTGACGCCAATGTGTAGACCTGTTTGCAACGCTTTTAAACAAAAGGCTATCACGGTTTTTTTTTTCTGAGCCATGAGCAACGGAATCTTCATTTCTTTTCTCTGCCGCCTACATGTTTTACGAGGTTCGGTTCTTCCAGGCCTGTTCATGCTGATGACTGCCAACTGGCCAGCACTGCCTAGGTTTAGCAATACCTTAGCTATGCCAGTGGATCCCCAAGAGCCATTGTCACTCAGACTGAGTCTCCTGTACCCAAGGAGGGGCAGGATTTTCCATGGCAACGTTTTCCAGCCAATACGTTAGGTTCCTTGCTGCATATTCTTCCTGGCAGAGAGAGTTTCAGTGAGCCAGCTGACGGACTGTTGCATTCTTGTAGGGACCACACTTGTGTGTTTACGAGAGAAATGGCATAGGTGGTTTCATTGATGCAGTTTGTGCCAATTATGTCCCTGCAATCCTGTTGTGAATGATCTGGAAACTGAAACAACATAGATTGCAGCTACCACAGGAAATGGTAGAAGGCTATCACACGGCTCTCAACTTGGGATTCCATGTTAAAGTATGTTATCTCCAGAACTGCATGCCTAATCTTTTTTGGGGGGATCTGCCACGGGTACCTAGAAGTCTGCCACTGTCTCCTTTTTTGGGAAGCTGACTAGAAGGCAGCTTTCCCTCTTGCCCTGGCACCCAAAGACAGGGCAAGACAGAAAGCTTTCTTCTTGTCGCGGGAACTGGTGGGGCTTTCTCGACACCATTACCAGTTATTGTTTGAGATTGCCGCTCAGTGCCTCTTATGCATGATTACCAAGGTTTTCGGGCCAAAATTAATTCGCTGACGATTTCTCTGTCCTTATCCGGGTGTTAAAGAAGAAACCAATATGTCTGCAGTGCCCATTGTGAACCCCTCGATTCTGCCAGCACAAGACACATGAGCTGGACATTTGTAGAAGGTGTTCCACTCTGTTTTTCCATACGAATCCATGGTCCAGTTAGTCACTCGTGCCATGATGGCGGCTTGGCTGCGTGATGATTATTTGTCGTTCAGAATGACTGGTGGAGCCAACTTAGCCGTAAGTGGACTCTGACGGCCCCAAAATTAGATGCTTCCTTTCAGGTTCATGAACTGAATGTCCCTAATGCATCTTGAGTGCTTTCCAAGTGCCTCTTTCTGAATTTTTTGGGCACTGCTACTTGGAAGAATAATGCTTGCTCGATGGTGACAATGACCTTGACTAAGTAGCTTCGCTTGGTGCATGGTTTGCATCTAAGCAGGAGCTTCCTACGCACCTGCAGCATACAGGCAAGTTGTTGCTCCATTTTTGTGTTTAGCCTTTACCTGCTCTTAAGCGGGTGACAACATCTCTTCACCGAAGAATTGAATACTACTAGAGGTATTGGAAGAAAAGTATATTCTAAATGAAGATTCTAACTGTCGTAGTATAAATTTATTTTTATTTGTTACCTCCAGTACAAGTACCGGTCAAGCTTACTTGCGTATCTGTCCTACATGTTGAAGGTTACTTGACAAAACAAATGAGACTTAGTTCCTGTACCTGGGCTTTCCTGGGGGAAGGTACAGGAGAGATAACCCAGAATGAATGGAAGAAAGATGTCAATATGTTAATATGTAACTTGAGAGCAAGAAGCGATTCACTTAAGAGTTCCACCTCCCCTCCACCCCCCCCCCCCAAGAAAAAATCAACAAAAAGGGTTAAATCTAAAAATTGTCAAATCGGTTTTTCAAGCAATTGACTTAGTTAGCATCGACTATGTTTTGTGGGAGAGAGTCCCAATGGGCCACCCCTTGATGATTAAAGAAGTGCTTTACGCTGTTGGCTTGCGGTTTGGAGATTTTGTAGCTGTGTCCGCGAGTGTTTATGTTTGTATCCCTTCATGATTTTAAAGCTTTCAATAAGGTCCCCACGTTTCCTTCTTTCCTCAAGTGTGGTAAGCTTCAGCAAGTCGAGTTGTTGCTCATTCGTCATGGTTCTTGTACCCTCAGAAAGCCTTGCAGCTCAGCGTTGCACATTCTAGAGCCTTGCAGGGCTGCACCAAGGAAATGGCAACATCTATTTTTTCTTAGTTAAAAGGTTGACCTTGAACTATGATTGAGGTACTAGAAGCAAGTATGTTAACTGAACAAACCAATTTATATACTACTAAAATTGTGGGTTTTACACCCAAGTTTGGCTGTAATCATTCAGTTTGAGCTGAAAGGATGTTCTAGCTTTAGCTCACTTTTACCCTCAGGTGATATTTAGAAGATGTGCATGCCATTGCACCCCCTGTTCCATTTCTTTGGCCCCTCAACTCACCCATTTCTTATTGCGCCATTTATTTCTTCTAGCTTTTACACAAAACAAAAACAAAAAAACACGGACAACATGGGACACGCGTAAAAAAGTATGACGTGAGAGGAAACAGAAAAAAGAGACTGCCATTCAAAAAAAAAAATACACAAAATTTGACGTCAAGGAAAGAATCGACATCACAGGAAATGCAAAAGCAAAGTATTCCACCAATCTCAAAAAAGTTTCGACGAGACAGAGATTACAGAAGAAAACGTAGAAGGCCATTACTTTAAAAAATATATCACAGGAAAGACAAAAAATGTCATACTACGTGACAAAAAAAAAATTTTGCGACGTGATAAGGAATACATGAAAGGAAATACAGTTGCTACTGGAGAGAGAATGTAAAGAAGAACGCAAAAAAAATTATGACGTTATAGTAACTAGAAAAAATAACTCCGTCAAATAATCGTAATGCGGGTGAAACAAATGTCATTACTTAAAAAAAAAAAGTAGTATAACGTTAAGGAAAAAGCAAAAAAAAAAAAAAAAACGAGAAGAATTCCATCACTTGAAAATAAAAAGTGTATGACTTGATAGGATATACAGAAAAAGATAATACCATTGTATGGAAAAACAAAATAATGTTGATATCACAAGTACTGAAAAAAAAAATATCTTGGAGGAAACACTTGTCCAGTTAATGATAATACATCGAAGGAAACCCAGAAAGGAAAGTGCTATTACTGGAAGAAAAAAAATTCTAGTTACAGAAAAAATTTTCTGGTGGAAATCAGCAAGGGTAATATGGATTTTCCAAAATCCATATTACCCTTGAAATCAATAATATTGGATGTTTTGTAAAATTCACTTTTGTTATTATCTGAAAACAATTTTCATATTTTTGTGATGCGCTAATTTGCGAGGAATTTTGTAAACGATCCTATTACCATTCGATCAACGGACCATCACATTATGAACCTATCAAGGCCACCTAAGGGAGTGCTTCTGTTCGAAGTTGTCATGTTGCTTGGACAACCCAAGGTTTCCTGGTGAAATCGTAGGTTGCACAAAATTTCGTATAATTTTTTATCATTGCGTCATGTAGTAGCCGTAATCAATCTACAGCAATATTCCGTTCTTTCCACGTTTCATTTGAGAGTTCGGATTTTGGTTTGAGGCAGAACTGACTTTTCGGGCACATTGGGGTAGTAGGAAGTTCTTTGTAGAGATTATACTAAGAAATGTCGTAGTTGAAACGTTAACTAGCTGATATTTACAAGATGCACGAAAAGGATCTAGCCCATTCATGTGAACCGATAATATAAAGGCACCGAATCTTAAATCACTTTTATGTAGGCTTATATTTTATCTAAACGGTTAATATCGGCCACTTTGAGGTAGAAAGAGTAACTGTGGTAAAAGGTTCACACAACACACGCGCAGAGCACAATAAAAAACGTTTCAGCAACCAATTCACGAGGCCTCACGAGGCCTTGCTCATTCCTAGTTAAGTGCACCCTGTCGGTAGCCAAACTACACGTGCTTGCGACTGAACATGTTTTGAAACAAGAACTGAGTAGCTAAAATCGTCAAAATGAATGGTTTAGCATTAGCAGCTTCGCCCAATTGGTATTGTAGCAGAGTATGCGATTGTAATAGTGACGGCTTGGTGGCATTTGGAGCCAAGGGTGATGTTTATTTGCTTGATATTTCAATCCGGACACCATTGTATCGAGGTCGATTGTGTAGCACCGGCGATCGGGTAGTTGGTTTACGATTTTGCCAAACTTCGCAAAACAAAGATGCGTTGGTATCGGCGTCAGAAAGTGGGAAAGTTAAAATCTGGGATGTTATGAAACATGTTGTAACACTCGAGTTTCATCAACACAAGGTAATTTTAAGTGTAATCCTATGAGTGGTATGCCCTAACCTGGTTCGTTGTAGTGTCCTTGTTTAGAACCATTTCCAATATTTTGTGTAGTAGTTGGGGGTGGGGAGCAGGGCATCGAACCATAACCAACTATTTACTGACAAAACCTTTCAAAACCAGTTAGCACACGGTTGCAACCCTTCATCAAGCTATCTTATCACCGTTAAAAGCAACAGATGTCGAAAAATCGGCAACCGCCGTTTACAGTGGCTTATTGTCAACACCACGAAGAATCAAGAAGAATAACACTATACCACCATTAGGAAATTTCACTAGTTCAGCAAGAACGACCAAACGTTACCACATTTTATTTAGTTTTTAGGGAAAACTTGAGGCCGTTCACCTTCACCAGAACGCAACGACTCCACAGTGATGGCCTAATCACGGACGAATAAGTTAAAGAATTAACTCCACCAGCCACGTCACGTTTGTCGGTAATCTTCGCACAAGGAGGGGTTCCCCATGCGGCTTATCACCTCTGCCAAAGGAGCACCTATGAAGAGAGTTGATTGGGAACTCACCGGGAGACTCAGGAAGTACATCTGGGGAACGTACTCTCTTTGTAACGCCGCCCAGCTGCTTGGTAACATCAGTGGACTGCGAATGGTTCTTGCTGAACTAGTGAAATAACCTGATGGTGGTATAGTGTTATCCTTCTTGATTCTTCGTGATACCAACATATGTGCCAAACAAGCTGTGGAACTGGTCTTTCAACATCGGGTAATCTTATGCGGCACGGTCCACCTTGACCTTTGGTAGCCTTTGATGCTGTTGAGTATTCCAGCCTCTCACTAGCACTGCCTTTCTCCTCTGCCGACACCACTGCCTGTCTGTGGGTGGCCATTTGCTGAGTATGGTACTGCCGTAACTGTTGACAGCGGACTACCACAAGTCCCTAGGTCCGCTCTTGTTCAGTGGACCACTGGCATTGTCTAAGACCGGAAAGGAAATATCCAGGGGGGCAGGGGGCCACTCCCACTGTTAGTGAGCAGTGATGGACTTCATTCAGCCTAGAACAAAAACTTTGTCTGGTTCTACCCTTACCACAATATGGCCCGTAATTTGTAAAGTTGTGTTGTGGTCCAAAATAACTCAAATTTAAAACCAAACCAAAAAAGTTTTCAATAACACATTCGTAACTAACTGGGGGCCACTAACTAACTGGATCATTGCTCCACTCGTAAAAAAATTATTTTACAAAGAAAAAAAAATTTGCAGTTGACAAGAGACAATGTACAATGACATTAGAAACAAGTAAACGGCTAGCCAGTCACATACCTCAGTGATCATATTTTAAACATTCGCACAGATGGATCGATTGACCCACATCATTTTAGTGAAAAGTGTAGATGTTTTACGTATAGGCTACTCACAGAAGCAGTTTGTGTAATTGTGACTAAACTAGTGTTAGACGGTACTTGTGGCCGCAGTACCAAAAATGGAATGGATCCAAATACCGTGCATTGTTAAAATACCAGTATTGTTTTAATATGGGAACAAGAATTTTATAAAGAAATAAATTGCTTATGCAAAAAATCGCAACATTATTATTTTCATAGACGAAAACCACCTGGCTCTCTATTGGGCTAAAGTTTAAATTAGGCACATACTCGATATCCTTACGATATTGATTCCAAATGGCTCCAACACTTTCCTAAATACAGAGACAGTTGGTTTTAGAGCGCGGAAATGTGTTAAAATTGTAGATTTGTAGCACCACAATCCGCACATCTAGCCTATACGGTGTTTGCGTTCGCTTGCAGGGCCGGCAGGGCACCTTATATTTTTTTTCGTAAACAGTTCCGATAGGCTGGTTGTTATTGTCAGTTTCATGTGGTGTTATGTGGTTTTGTTGTTATTGTCAGTTAGGTTAGGTAAGTTTGAGGTTTGGCATTTCATAGGTAGTTAACTGGTTGGGGTTTGGCATTTCGTACTGGGGCAGTTAATTGGTTAAGTTATGTTAATGATGATTTAACGAGTTTCTGGAATTTGGGATCAATTTGTAGTGCCTACCGTGAAAATTAAAGGTAGGTTTTTTTTCTCTTTTTTTTTCGAATTTCGGGCCATGTGCGTAAAGGGAACATGGGAAGAAAACGGGCTCTTTTTTCCGATTTTTTTTTTTAATGGACTAAGAATTATCTGCTGAGTAATGTTTTCCTCTTCCATATTTGTGGCAAACGCACCGTTTGGCCATGGTGAAGGTCCAAAGTTAGCACTGCGCCGGAAAGCATGAAACTGGGCAAAAGTCCGGCAAGTGAAACGCCAAACCCCCAACCAGTTCATTACCTCAAGTGAAATGCAGAAGCCGGTTCCTAACCTAACCTAACCGACAATAACAACAAAACCACACGAAACTGACATTTAACAACCCACCTATCTGAATTGTTTACGGGAAAAAAATATCAGCTGGGTACATGGGAAGAAAACGGCCTCTTGTTCATCAGCGCAAATAGTGCGGCTTTCATTAATTTATGACGGCCAAACGAAGCCTTTGGCCCAAAAATTTTATGGGAAAATGTTGTTCAGTTGATCATTTTACGCCATTCTAGCCCAACGAGAGATCAATCGGTGAGGAGCCCTTATTCTTCCCATAAGCCGCGTGAAGTAAACCTGTTCCCTCTACTGTTTATTTTACTATTGAAAGTGATTGTGGAATGAATTTATAATTTTGCCTTTATTTAGTTAGCTACGCACCTAGTATGCACTATCCCGTTGCCTCACACGTTTGTCGAATTGATACTACAACAAACTGTCACACTAAATAATCTATTATACAATAATTACCTGATTAGCACGAGCCACACCCGAATTGCCAATACGCCTAGAATCCTAGGACAGCCTTCCCGGTGAACCGTAAAGTAGCCGCCATTTTTTTTCAGTGGTTTGCCAATAGCCCAACAACAGATCTATAGAATTCCGTTTTCCATGCATGTTGTCAGAACCTGAAATAAGCTGGGCCAGTTCCGGTTCAACTTTTTTTTTCATACAGAAACACAATTTGCAACAATTTTTATTCAAGGACTTACAACCCTTCATATGCAAACGATTTAACCATAAACTTTTCAATAACAACGCCGCCCTACAATTTGCTGGCACGTCTTCTAATCGAAATCATGAAAAATCTACTAATATTTCAGTAATTTCCGGCTAAAGGTGATTGGCATGACCCGTTCAAATTAACGACTGGAGTGGGATGTGACATCATTAAACAATAGCTCACGACGCAAGCCCCTTTTTCTCCCCGACTGTATTTCAATAACTGCTTTATGCATAAGCAGTTAAAAAGCTAAAATTATAACAATAGTTCATTTAGTTCTTTTGTTGTAGGGCTCAAAACTGTGGCCAAGGCTTTGGAAATAAAATTCAAATTCAAATAGAGTGCAACAATCAGTTAAATGTCAACAATGGAAAAATTAGAGTTCTTAACAATGCACAAATGTGGAGCCAAATTTGCATACGTGGAGAGTTCTAGGTCTTTCAAATTTGCAAATTTTCGATAGTTTTTACAACTATCTTCATCAGGCGTGAACTGTCTTCTTATCCACCAACGATCACAATTTGAATTTCGTGCCACACTACTAGTCTCCCAGTTGGCCTTGAGTTGTCATGCATCCTGGCCGCTGCTGTAGTCGTTCTCACTCATAGAGCTTGACTCG